>CM021109.1:27045338-27204898 GCA_007115665.2 Sequoiadendron giganteum | reverse complement strand
TATAATAATATAATATTATACTATAATATAATATAATACTATAATATAATATAATACTATATTATAATATAATATTAGTATTATAATATAATATTAATATAATACTATAATATAATTTAATGTAATATTATAATATTAAATATATTATAATATAATATATACTATATAATATTTAATATATTATAATATAAATATAATGTTATATAATAATATATACTATATAATATAAATATAATGTTATATAATAATATATATTATAATATATATTATATATATTATATTATATAATATCATATTATATTGTATTGTAATATAATAAATTATTATTATATTATATTATAATACAACTTACTCAATTCAAAATACTTTTTAATTATCCACTTTAATATCATATTGTCTAATTTTTATTTGTGTGACTAAGTATTTAGTTGTGTTTTTTACCCAATGATTGAATTAGTTACTTATGATGGTCAAATTAGTCATTTATTTAGCCATTTATAGTTGTGTTGTAAAAAATGAGCAAAATTTAGTCACCTTTCGTTGTTGTGACTAAAATTGTTAGTCATGTAGTCATTTATTTGCCAAATTCTACTAGTGTTTTCTCCACGGTTTAAACCTCATAAGAATTTTTCATGATCTTTTAGTGAAGGGGAGTATAATGTTACTTCATCATCTTCATCTAAGGAAGTCACATCACTATTGTTTAAAAAACATGTGCAAATGTTCTCATTTTCTTATACCATGATATCCTTTCTAGTAGGAGAGTTTTTAGGAGAATTACAAAATAGATGTTCATGACATTCAAAAGTTGGTTCTTCTAAAACGACTTCATCACAAGTAAGGGAGTTATCAATGATTGGATCTTCTTGGTTATTGATGATGGCATTCTCTTGTTCAATAAGATTCTCATGAATCTAATCGATTGGATTTTCTAACGTCAAAATACCTTCCTTGGCAATAGTAGAGATATTAGGAGAGGGCCTAATTTGATTGTTACGATTTTCCATGATTTCATCCTTTTTCTCTAAGGTCTCATTCTCTTGTGCCATAATATCTATCCTAGTAGGGGAGCTTTTAGGAAAAAAGAAAACAAAGGGTTCATCACATTCCATGGTTAGATTGTGTAAAGTAGCTTCATCGCAAATAGGGGAGGCATCAAGAGAAGGAAACCTATGATTTTCAAGTTCACCAATGATTGGAAATTTTCATTCAAAAAAATATTTCCAAATTTTAGGGACATTAGGAAAGAGATATAATGCTATAAATTTCAATCATTGGATCTCATGACCCCAACATAGCCTCTTCACAAATGTAATTTTCATAATCGTCCACGATTGTATCCTCTTTCACTAAAGCATTCTCACAAGTAGGGGAGGTGTTGGGAGATTAATGTAGACTAAGTAAAGTAGTGGAAATGATCTCATCTTCTTGTGTCATAATATCTTCCCAAGGGGGAGGAGAAGGACAAACAAGACTTTCATGATTCTCAATGATTGCATCTTCTTTCACCAAGATACCTTCATCACTAATAGGAGAGGTATCGGGAGAAGAACAACTATGATCTTCATAATTATCTATGCTTGTATCTTCTTCTATCACATCATCCCCACAAGTATGAGAGATAGGAGGGGGTGTGGAATTAAGGAAGGTGTCAAAATTTTCACTTTCTTGCACTAAAAGACTCATAAGTAGGAAATATGTTGGATGAATGACTAACATGCTTATAGATTAAATTTTTTGTGGCATACTTGTAAAGGAAAGGTACTAACATTTTATAAAGTGATCTATCCAACTTATGTAATGCTTCAAAATTTAAAAAATTATTCAATAGATCTAATGATTTATAATACTGAAATGAATTTTTAAAATGATTGTAAACATGACTACATTAAATGGATGATTTGACCTAGATACATAAAACAAAAATTCCTAAAACTTTCCAGACTGATACAGTAGGTTACCAACAAGCCTAGGAAGTACAAAAAAGTTTAAAAAAGTTGATTTTTGTAGGCCTCCAAGGACTCATTCGCCTAGATGGGCATATAAGTCTCGCTTAGGGTTTTTGATAGGTTCAAATAGTGAAAAATAGACAACACATAATACCTAGAAATAAAGAGAAAAAGTTTGTACCAAGACTAAAATCACTCACATTGGTGAATGAGTCTCAATTAGGGTTTCTAACCTTGAATCAACAAATTCTCAGTTGATTTTAGGGTTTCTAGGTTGTATGTTGACTTGACTATTTTCAATTATAGATCTTCAATGAAACTGAATGATTTAAGATGCAAAGATGCAACCTATATGCACTTTTCACTAATGCAATGTTTAGAAGCACTAAATGAAACTTAACTAATGCAATTCTTATGCAATATAGATGTAGGACTACAATGTTCTCCAAATAAAAAATAAAGGGTCCAAATATTGGGTTTGCCAAAATGAAATGAAGGAAAATGGGGTTCCATCTTTTAGGAGATGGAACTTAAGGACCTATATTACACTTCAATGTAGAAGTTCATAATCCAACCTCACAGATCCCAATGAACATTTGCAAGAAAATAACTTGTCACCAAAGGAGATCAAGAGACACAAGAATGGTGCTTTGCAAACATGAAGAAAAAGATGCATTATCTGAGAAGTGAATAATTACAAAGAGATCAATCCTTAAGAAAGGAGATCGAAACCTAAAGTGAGAACCCTAGGATGAAGATTAAATTAGCATGTGACAAGTGTCAAGATCATAATGAACAAGACAAAATGACTAATTTAATAATGCAAAATAAAGATTCCTAAGTTTAGCTTAAGTGAAATAAAGTGAAGGTGACTTAATTAATTAATCAACATGGGTACCTCTCTTTTGGAGAAGAGTTTTTCCCACGAGGTTTTCTTTTTTTCTCCTTTTGTGAGAGATATTTTACATTTGTACATGGGTACCTTATCAGGTCTTGTTTTTCGGGACCCATCTTTTCTTTCATGCATTTGTCCTTAGTTTTTTAGCTTCACACTGAAGGCAACTCTCAAAAAAATGATCTGAAACTGATTGGAAATAATAGGAACCTAAGAAAAAATATCCAAAAAGTACCTACACCACTAGAAAGTACTCTGAATCCTCTTTTCGATGATATCACGTTTTCCTGATTTCGACACTATGGTAAAAAGTTATGGCCTCCAAACGAAAACAACTCTCAAAGGGTAAAAATGATAGTCACTGCATTAAATTTGATGGCCATATGCTTGTAATAGAAAAAAAATGAGCCTAAAATTGACGGCCAAATGGCCGTCACATCATTTTTACAATTTGGCTTATTTTAAAAAAAAAATGTTTATAAAAAAAAAAAATATTTTTTTTTTTATAAAAAATATGTGGGTAGGGGGCACATGGGCCCACTCCAACCACTCCCCATAAGGGTTGTGGTACACTGCATAGGTACGGACTTGCACAGTACCTGCACAGGTACCTTGCCCTTCTTTTTGACCATTTTTTTTAAAAACCAAAAAAAACTTTTGCAAAAACTTTTTAAAATTTTTTTTTAAAGCTTTTTAAAAAACACAATTTTAAAACTGCTCGAAATTTTTTTAGAAAAAAATAATTTTTTTTTACCTCGGAATGCATGCAAGAGGTCGTACGACCCCTTTTAGGTAAAAAACAATTTTCCCTAGGGTGACCTGCTCCAAAATTAACAAATTATATATTGAAATAGGGGTTTTTGGGCCTTATGAGCAAAATGGTGAGGTCCATTTGGGTTCAAAATGCTCCGAAAAATCAGGCACCCCCTGGATCTGGCAAAAAAACCCTTTCTTAAAACCCTCACATATCTGACAAATGAAAGTCAAATTTGACAAAATAAAGGTCAATATTGAATATTCCGGTAGCTCTGGATTCAATGGAGAGGTCTGATTTGATCCTGGATGCATTGAAAAACTTCTTCAAGGAAAGATCTCACAAAAAAGGAACAAGAAGCTTGCAAATCTAGAGCTCTGATACCATGTAGAAGTTGATAATCCAACCTCATAGATCCCAATGACCACCTGCAATTAAATAACCTATCACCAAAGGAGATCAAGAGACACAAGAATGGTGCTCTGCAAACATGAAGCAAAAGATGCATTACCCGAGAAGTGAATAATTACAAAGAGATCAATCCTTAAGAAAGGAGATCGAAACCTAAAGTGAGAACCTTAGGATGAAGATTAAATTAGCATGTGACAAGTGTCAAGGTCATAATGAACAAGACAACATGACTAATTTAATAATGCAAAATAAAGATTCCTAAGTTTAGCTTAAGTGAAATAAAGTAAAAGTGACTTAATTAATTAATCAACATGATTAAATTAATCAAGTAAATAACCTATTACTCTAACATTCAATTCATTAGGAAACCCTAGAGGTCCTTCAACTAAGATGACTCAATTGAGAGAAGGAATTAGGACAAGAAAGGGGTTTCCTTAGGTGTGATTAAAAAGGGGTTAACCACTAAGCAAGTGCTTAGAAAGAAAGAAATGAAAGCAATATGCAAATCTAGCTATGTGACCTAGAAAATGGAACTTAAAATCAGAATAATAAACTGAAGATAAATAGAGAAGCACCTGGAAGATGTCTAAAAAAAGTTCTGCAACTCTAAAATTATGAATTTTGATGTGCACTGGGACTCATACACCAGGCTAGGTGATTTAGTCCTAGTTTAGGGTTTCACGTTGAATTTGGAATCTGCTCCTGGCAAATCAGGATCTATAAAAAACCACTAAAAATGGGTATACTAGGACTCACACACCCAAGGTGGTGATTTAATCCTAGTATTAGAGTTTTCTTGAAAATTTTGTATCCTCTAGAGGTCTTCTGTAACTTTTATCTTATCTGATCTCCAAGTCTAAAAAATATGAATTCTGGCCTGTAGGTGAGTTTCTATGAAGATGACAACTTCTTGACAAATTTGAAAACTTTCTTCAATATTGCAACTTTATCTTCAAGCTCCAAATCACCTAGACCTATAATCGCACATGAAGAGGGAAAAACCTTGTTGTGTTAGGGAATAGGGGTTTGCCTTGGTCAAACCCCGTTTTGGTAATTAAACCTTGAAATGAAATGAAATAACATGAAGGAATGATGAATGGAAAAAAAAAATATTGCAACTCACTAAACCATTGAAATAAGGCTACAATATTGTGTGAAATGGCTCTAATGGATGTGGATCTTGACTCTTGATTGAATGCTTGAAACTTTATCTTGAATGCTTGCTTGAATCATGAAAACCTACATCACAAATGTTAGCTCACAAACACACACGATGCATGAAGAATTTGACATGATGCTCCAAATACTTGATGATTTGCTCTTGAATGCTCTTGTAATCACTCTTGATCATAATATTTGCTATAGGAATGCTTGCATGGAACTTCTAGTCGAAACTAGGTGAAATGACCTTATATTTATACTTGTTTATGCCAAATTTCCCAAAATTATAAAACTACAAGCCAACATCAGATCTAGGATAATAAAATCTCACCAATAATTTGAATTAAAATAGGTCCAAGTTAAAGCGGGACTCATATACCAGTTGGGGCATATGAGTCCCAATGGCTAAAACCTGGGACACAGATTTCTAGGAGTGTCTTGTTCAATGTGCAATTTGAAATTAGGTCCCAAGACCTAGGTGGGACCCATACACCCAAGGTGGTGTATGAGTCCCAAATCCATAAATCTGGAACACATAACCAAAAATATTGAGTTATGATTGGCCATTTGTTAAATTATGAGATTATCCTCAGAAAATGTATTTAATTAGGCTTGTGGATATACAATAGGATCAATTAGAGCATAAAGAAGCCAAATTTCAATGAAAATGGCCCAAAACTTAATGTGAATATGTAAAACATATTACAACACTAAATCAAGGCATCATTTAGCTCATTTTGTCAATTACTCCCAAATTAAGTGAGGAAAAGGGATACTTTTTCTATCACTACAATTGCAATAACTAAATCATCTATCAACCCTTGTTAACTAACAATGTAATATATGATCTATGCTAACATTTAATAAAATTCCCCCCTTATTATATTGTTCCTTAAATAACAAAATCACCTTGCCAAGGGACCCCTCCTTAAGGCTTACATAACAAAACTTGTTGATTACAAAATGTATATACATCTTTATGAAGATCTTCCTTGAAGAAACAAATCTTGAATCGGGTGGAACTCCATCAAGCTGCCTTGTGACCCTCTGAAAGGTGTAGCCCCTAGCTAAATTCCCAAGTTCTTCCTCCCATAAACTCTCGAATCAAAGATTCTCGAATTATTTGATAATAATCCATATTAAGCTCTCCAAACACATGACTCTATCAAGTTGTTTGATGACCCTCGAAAGGGTATAATTCTCAATCACAACCTCAAATGCTTGCTGGACAACCATCCATATTGAGCTCTACACTAAACTCCTTACCTGTCTCCAAAAACCAAATTTCACAATATATGTATTCTCAAATATATCAGCAACAATAAGGAAAAGAAAAAGAAAAATAAAGCCAAAAATTCTTCTCATGCAAAGCATCATCTCAAAGCGAGGGGATGACTTGAGATGATTGAAACTCTTCCATCCTCCAATGCCACCAACCTCCAATATGATCTTGTTACACTTTACCCATTTGATATCTTAGAAAAGCCTTTGGAGGCCTCATTAGATGTTGCAAAGATAGCCCCAATTACTATAATTTGAATGGAATTCATAACATTCATATTTCTAGTGTAATGGACCTTGGTATAACTAAAGAGAAATCCCCTCTTTGGATTAGCTTCTCTAAAATTAGTTCAAATATAATAAAAAATTCACTCTCTTGAACACCAATAGTAAGAAGATAGACTATTTTGAACTCCATGCTATGCATTTCACTTATTACAAATAAAATATCCCCTTTTCTCATTGGGAAATAAGCTTCCAACAAATAGAGCTTTAAATATGCATCAAACAAATTCCTAATGATACTCTTTATTGTATCATCAATGGAAAGAACATGAATGCACTTACCATACTTAACAATAGGACAATGGTGAAAAAAACCCACATCTCCCATATAAATCATCACATTTGAATGCACAACCTTGTTCATTCTAGTCTCATCTTCCAAAGAAATACAAATTGTATCCTTCCTCTTGTTTCCCTTAATAAGTATTATGTCTTTATGGAACAATTGTAATTTTTTCATGGTTTCTAATTGTAGGAAAATAATCAAGTTATCATCATTAATGGATTCATTTGCAGCCAGACGATTTGATGCCTTCTATGTAAATAAAGTATTTATCTTTATCTTCATACTTGCAAGAGTAAACATTGTGAAAGATTCAATAAGCTTGGGGGTTTTCTCCATTTCAATAAAAAACACATTTTGCATTTTCCTACAATGGAAAGAAGAAGGTAATAATATAATTCTCTTATCAACCATTAACAATGCCTCTATAAATTCTTCAAGCATAATGACTCAACATATATCCTTTCTTCTCATGAAATAATCATAAGATTCAAAAAATAAGAAAACAAATTGTGTACCTAAAAATTTCCAAAAATAAACCTTGCACCCATAGAACTACACACAAAATCTATATCAATTATATTGAATGTACGTTTGCTAAAGTATAATTTATTAGTATTGACTGGGGTGGGAATTACATAGATGAAAACAATATAGAAAGATGTCGGCTAGAAAGTGTAGAATAAAAAAACGTAACCCTTTTTCATGCTTAATTTGGGAATGAATAATTAATGATAAATGGACTTTATTGTGCCTTATTTAGGGTGTTGTAAAGTATTTTATTACACTTTCACACTAATCTAGGGCTTTATTAATTAATTGAGGTTAATTAGAGCTTAATTGGCCCCTTAAATTCAAATCCAATCCTTATTTATTGCATTTTTTGAAGGATAAATCCCAACACTCATTAATGATGTTTCACAACACTTAATTTGGCAAGTTTTGAGTCCCAAGCTAGTGACTTGGGACCCATTCACCAAGTGGTGAATGGGTCCTTCCTAGGTCCTAGGACCCCCTTTTTACATAATATTTAACCTCCCCAAAATGTTTCCTAGTTGACTGTGCTAGGACCCATTCGCCCTATGGCGAATGTGTTGCGAGTATGGATGTATTTGGTGGTGTTGTCATTAATGTTGTCATTAATATCAACATATTTAGGTTGATTGTAGATGGTACTTGTATAGTTGAGATACTGTAGAAGTGCTTAGAGTACATGGAGCTATATTTATGAAGTTGTAGTTGTGTTTTTGCCAAGTGCATTCGAGAAAATTTAAGAGATAATGAAGGTAGTGTTGAAGTGTGTGTTATGAATGTGCTCTAGTATTGTGCTCTACATTTCTTCTATGTTGATCCTATGCCTATGTGGATCTGTAGTTGTGTTCATGAGCTTCAATAGATAATATATCTCGAGTTTTAGCTTCTAGTTCGATGGAGAGTGAAAGATGTGTTCATTGGTGGGTGAACTAGTTTGACATAACTACTTGTTTGTGGACTGGGATAAATGTTTTGGCTCCACAATCTTCTAGTGTGTTGTTTCAGATATTACGGATTTGGGAGATGATTCATTTTGATGGTTTATGTGTTCTGGAAAATGTGCTTATGATTTGGCACTCCAAAAGACCTGCTCCAAAGCTCCTATGTATTGCTAGTTAGTCCAGTTGGGCTGTTAAATAATATTCAATGAATGAAGATTGTTGTAGTTGCTATGGATGTACCTGAAGGTTTCTTAGAGATGGTAATTTTTTTGGTGAAGCATGTTGAGTGATCCATGTGTGATCATCTTGTTGGAGATGCACGTACTTCAAAGATCATTGGTGTTTTCATTAGGTTTGGCTGACCTAGTGTCTACACATTACATAAATATTTTGCATCGAATTAAGGAAGCGTGTGTTTGATCCAAGATGTTGTTTGGGTCCTAATTAAATTTTTAATTGGTCCTCTCTCATTCTTATCCATCGTGGGAATGTGGAGTAGCCGACCTAATTTAAATTTTTAAATTGAAGAATGTTTAGCCGACCTTGGAGAATGTTTCTAGGGTTGAAGATGGTATTAAAAAGTCAAGTTGTTGTGAATTGAATATCAATCAATCGAGCAAGCAAGTGAAGTGTGTGAACAAGTGCGAAAAGTAGAGTGTGCAAGAGCAAATCAAGGCAACAGTACTTTGATGTGTTAGATTCTTGAAATCAGTGAGTCGATAGTATCTACAATATTCTAATAAAGCTACGAATGTGTGGAACCTTTGTGGTGGATCTTTATTTATCTTTTCTTTTTCTGTAGGCAGTGAGCCTCCTTTTGGATAGTGAGTCCTATTGTTGATAGTGAGCCTTTGTATCTGGGAAGCGAGCCCTCTGGCAGTGAGCCTTTGTATCTGGTATTGCATAATTACTATATTGTGAGCTAATTCTCATCGTGGTTTTTTCCTCATTGGGTTTTCCATGTAAATCTGGTGTCTCTGGTGTTTTCTTTCTATTATTTTCATTTCATGTTTACAATTAATATCAAATTAAGTTGAAGTGGGATTTATTTGATACAATTGATTCACCCCCCTTCTCAGTTGTCTTGTGCATTTCAATAGAATGGGTCCTCCTTAACTAAGGACACCCACTTTTGAACTTGTTTGTGGTGGGATTTTAATGATTTTAAATCCTAGATCTAATGTCAGCTTGTGTTATTTGAATTTTGCGATTAAATATTAAGATAAGTACAAATATGAGGTTATTTCACATATTTTCATCCTAGATATTCATAAGCAATCAAGAGTACTTTCACAAGAACATTATAGAGCATTCAAGAGCATTAAAAATACATTCAAGATCAGATTATCAAGGTTTTATTACAACAATCAAAGGTCATTTTATCATGTCAAAGATTTAGTGCATCATACATGTAGTTGAGATTATGTGTTTATCTAGCATTGAAGATCCATTTGCAAGCGTTGCTTCATATCATATTCAAGATTAAGATCTACATTCTTTATAGCCATTTCATGCTAGATTGCTGATTTGACATCCAAGACTTCATCCAAGGTATTATTGTTTCATGTTTCATTATTTTGTAGTGTAGGAAAATGTATCCCTTTATATTTTTACACTTTTTTGGGCCCTCCCTACTAAATTTGGGCTTCTTTATGCCTTATTTGGTCCTATTTTGCATCCACAATCCTTATTACATTCCTTTTTATGAAGATGATCCTGAAACTTATTGAATGACCAATCATAATTAATATTTTTAGGTTGTGTGTTCTAGATCTAGTGATTTGGGACTCAAATGCCACCTTGGGCATATGGGTACCGCCTAGGATTTGGGGCCTAATCCTGAGTTTTGCATTGAACTTAACATTTCTTGAAATTTGTGTCTTGAGCTTAGGCTATTGGGACTCATATGCCCCAACTGGTGTATGAAACCCACTTTAGATTGGACCTATTTTGAATTCAATTCTTGATGGGATTTTATTCTCCTAGATCTGATGTCAGCTTGTAGTGTTATAATTTCATGAAATTTGGTATAAACAAGTATAAATACAAGGTTATTTCACATATTTTTGCCTAACAAGATCTAAGTAATCTTATGAAGCATTCCTATGACAAATTTAAGAGATCAAGAGTTCATAAGAGCATTTCAAGAGCATTCAATAGCTGATCATCAAGCATTTTGGAGCTATATTCAAGATTCAAGCATCATGTCAAAGTCATCATGCATCATGTGTGATTTTCAGATAACATTTGTGATGTAGGTTTTCATGATACAAGAAAGCATTCAAATCAAGATTCATATCAACAATCAAGAGTCAATATCTACATTCATGCTAGCAATTCCATACAATTTTGTAACCTTTGTTACAAGGATTTGGTGAGTTGCAACATTGCATATTGTTCATTCATCATTCCTTCATTTTATTTCATTTCATTTCAATGTTTGATTACCAAAATGGGGTTTGACCAAGGAAAACCCCTATCCACTAACAAAACAACAATTTTGTCTCCTTTCATGTGTGATTTTAGATCTAGGTGATTTAGAGATTGAAAATCCTTTGAAAACAAAATTGCAATATTGAAGAAAGTTGTCAAAGTTGTCAAGAAGTTGTCATCTTCATGGAAACTCACCTACAAGCCAGATTTCAAACTTGCAAACTTGGAGATCAGACATGAGAGAAGCTACAAAAGATCACTAGAGGATACCAAAGTTTTAGAAAAACCCTAATACTACGACTAAATTGTGACCTTGGGTGTATGAATCCTAATATACAACTTTTCAATAGATTCCTGTAGATCCTGGTTTTCCAATTGTAGATTCAAGATTCAACCTAAAACCCTAATCTGGGACTTTATCACTCAGTCTGGCATATGAGTCCCATTACACATTAAAAGTAGAAAATTTTAGTTTTTTCAGGCCTTTCTTAGTCATCTTCATTTCTCTAGTTACTTTTCTACGCTATTCTATTTATCAGTTTGATTACATGCTTTTGAAGTTCATTTTCTAGGTCATATAGTTAGATTTGCATATTGTTTCCATTTCCTTCTTTCTAAGCATTTTATTAGTGGTGAACCCACCTTTTCCTTTTAATCACACCTACAAAGACCTTTCAACAACCCTTTCTCTCAACTGAATGATTGGATGGTTGTCTCTAGGGTTTCCTTTAATGAACCAAGAGCAAAAATAGGAGACCCCCTTGTTGCTTCATCTCCTCAAAGGTGAAACACCTCCTATTTCCCATACGTGTTCAGTTTCATCACAAGGTTTAATTACCTATATGGGGTTTGACCAAGGAAAACCCCTATTCCCTAACAATAAAAAAAAATCTTCTTCCTTGATGTTTGATTATAGGTTTTAGGTTGAAGATCAAGTGGAGAAAAAAAGTTGCAAAGTTGTCAAGATTGAAAAGTTGTAAAAGTTTTCATGTATCTTGCAAGATCATGAAAATGAAGCTACATAATTTATTTATCTTTCAGGAGTTGATCACCTGGGAGCTGGGAGTGCAAAAATTGGAGAACAAAACACAAAAATCACTTTTCCAAAACCGTAGCAGGGACCCATTTGCCATTGGGTGAATGAGTCCTCAGTGACCCTTGAAAAAATACTTTTTCAGCAAGGTACACATCATTTTGGCATCTGAAAACTTCGTTATTGATGTTATAATAGTTAGGTTTGATTTCTTATTTTTATTTAGGAATTTTCCCTCTCATAATTGAATGAAACACCCAAACAAATCTAGGAAAAAATAGGTTCATCTATTTGGTGAATCCTCTTTTGGGTGAACCTCTTATTTTCCATGTTTCATTTTGGTGAACTTGACATATTGAGAATTTTAGTTTTTGATTTTGGAGTCTTTCTTTTCATTCTAGATTAGATCTTGCATTCATTTTCATTCATTGGCATTGAATTAGATCTCATTTAGGGTGTCTTTGCATTCAAATTTGCATCTCATATAGGGTTTTAGGATTGCATTGTTTGCATTCTTTAAATTTGAAAAATTACACTCATCTTGCATATCATATTAGATCATATAAATTTTCATTTTAAAATCAAAACAAAATTGCATATCAAACTAGGTCTTGTAATTCATCATTTTGTCACATTTTCAAATTACTTTTCCCATTGCATTTACATAAATTTGAACCTAAAACTTACTGTTACAGGCCTGAATCTGAAACTGATTAGAAAAAGCTTAAAAATATATAAAAATCACTTTCAAAACCATAATATAGGACCCATTCACTCTAGGGGGAATGAGTACCTGATTAGGTGCTCATATGAATTTCTAGAATCTGATTTTTTTTTGTTTTATGCTTCTGTTTGCTGTTGTTACATCTCTGTTTCAATTTTCTGATTTTTTGTTTAATTAATTTCATTAGATCTAGCTTAATTTTATTCATTTAGTGAATTTTCAAAATTCAAAATTGCATTTACAACATTTTATTTTTAGTCTATTGCATAGTGTAATCAATAAATTATTCTTTTGTAAGTCTGAAAATCTGAAAATGGACAAGTGTTTTAGCAATGTATGTAAGTCTTTGTTTTCTATGGCTGATGTTTCAAGTTGTGTTTTTGGAAATGATCCTAATCAAATCAAACCTAATCATGCACACCCAACTCCTAATGAATGTCCTTGTGAAGCTGACATCATTGGAGAAGATGATGCTAGCATGAATGAATTCATAAATGATTGCCTTAACAATCTTGAGAACAATGCATCCTTTTATCCTTTCATGAAATGAACAACACAACTTGAGATATTTGGTCTTTTACATATTGAAATTGAGTCACAAAATAAGCCTAAAGTTCCAAAAATGAGTGAACCTAGCTCCTCTAGTCAAGTGTATATTCATTCATCTTATGTTAACAAAGTGACCAATACACCTATCAACTTAGAAGAGACTTATAGCCAAGGCTTTAAGATCTTAACCAACCAAGGATGTGACATTACTAATGAGCATGAAATTCATAAAATTTTAGAGCCAATTCCTATTGAAAAATGAAAGGGATAGGATATCAAGATCCCCCCCCGACATAAATGTCTTCCTTCCTAAAGAACAAACAATGCCTAACAAGAATGAAAGGATCATCTCAGATCATCCTTCCCTCTATCCACCTCAGCAAGTTGGAGAATCTAGCAAGAAAAAAAATCCTTACAAACTAAAGAAACTAGAATTTCCATGTCCCATGTCTATAACTGAAAGAACCTTACACACATTTTTAAGCCAAGAACTTATAACATTACCACCCATGAGAGAAAAGCCAAAACTATATCCTAAAATTGCAAACATGTCTCACTGCCAATATCATAGAGTTCTTGGACATAGTATTGATGAATGTCGTGCTTTAAAACAAATATTTAAAAAGTTTGATATCATAGATATAGTCCCTTAAAAGGGTGCATTCCACTCCTTTCCATGTAATAGTTGTAGGATCTTAACATTCTCATTATTACATGTTATATATTCAAAAAAATCATTCTTTTTATCACAAGGAGCTAATTCTCATCACTTATCTTAGCTCATCCCTGTCCTACACTTAGTGGGGGAATGGGTTAATAGTTAGCCTTGTCCTAATTCAGCATTTGCTTTTTTCCCTTTGGCTATTTTTCCGCCTTTTGTTTATACTGACTAAGATTGGGATAAGATGTCCTGCTATACGTTGACACATGTGCCTTACTAGTCTTTTGTTTTGTTTTCTTTTTCATGTTCTTGTATGTGATTTCATGTGCTTAATGTGATACCCCATGATGTTTCATTTGATGCATCTTTCTTTTTGTGCATTCCTCTATATGTACCTACATTGTCATAAAAGATTTAGTTTTTTTCCTTGTCGTGTGTTTTCCTTTTGGGGATGATGCAAGGCATTGAGACATTTAGGTCTCTTCCATGTTTACCCAAAGGCTTTTTTTGTCACTCTTTGTGTCATTCTTCCAGTTCTATGAGTATTTTGGGAATGATGATAGTTCCAAGCTCTATAAACAACATTGTAGCAAAGGCATACTGACCTTGAATCCATAGATCCCTTATGTATTTTTGGGTCCAACCCTTCCCTCCTTGTTCATGATGTAGCTTTATTTCAGAAACATATGATTGGCATAGGGTTTTCTGAGCAATGCTCTCATGTTTGAGGATAAAACATTGGCTACTTTAAAGTAGTTGCTCACAGTAATGGTGTTAGCAACTAATTTAAAGTGGGGGCATACATCGATGACATATTTTGATGGTGTGATTTTATTTTTTCTTGTGATGAGTCCTTTTCATGGTGGTGTCATTGGGTTTTATGTCCTCCAAGAGTGTGATATTTCTAAGAATACAATTTACCTTAGTGGCATGATGTAAATGAGGCATCCCATAAGTGGCAATATGATATTCTTGACTTGTCCTCTCTTGGAGATATTATGCACGATGTTCCCTAAGAAGACCTTACATGAAACAAGATCCCCTTGAACAAAAACCTAAAAAAAAAAAAAAACCTATAGACATGACATTCATAAGCACTTAGCATTATGCTGCCTTATTGAAGTTATTAGGAGGATAAATTTGATAAGTTATGAGAGGCTAATATGATTCTCTCATTTTCCACCCTTTTTTTGGGATAACTCACCTAGTGGATGGCTTGAGGTTCCAATACCCTAGAGTGATTCTGCATGTTATAGAAAAATAGCCTAGACTTGGTCCACATCATGTTGGGTAGACTATCGAAGCTTGATCCTTGTTTCAAACAAACAACCATGTTCCACATCATGTTGGAATGGTCGAAGCTTGATTGCTTATTTTCCTTTATTTTCTTCATCTTTGGTAGGGTATGATCAAGTATCTTTGTTATTGCTACATACTTATGTGTCTTGAATGTCTACTTGAGTGTGAGTTTTTCATGGGGGAAAACTCTCACTAAAGTGGGGGTAAAATGTATCATAAAAAAAAGTAACCCTTTTTCACACTTAATTTGGAAATGAGTAATTAATGATAAAATGAACTTTGTTGTGCCTTATCTAGGGTGTTGTAAAGTGTTTTATTACACTTACACACTAATCGAGGTCTTTATTAAGTAATTGAGGTTAATTAGAGTTTAATTGGCCCCTTAAATTCAAATCCAAGCCTCATTTATTGCATTTTCCGAAGGATAAATCCTAATACTCATTAATGATGTTTCACAACACTTAATTTAGAAATGTTTGAGTCCCAGACTAGTGACTTAGGACCCATTTTCCACCTAGCGAATGGCCTTCTGAGGTCCTAGGACCCACTTTTGGCATAAAATTTCACCTCCACAAAATGTGTCCTAATTGACTATGCTAGGACCCATTCGCCCTATGGTGAATGGGCCCGCCTCAACTAAGGACACCCCTTTTAAACTTGCTTGTGGCGGGATTTTAATGATTTTGAATCCTAGATTTAATGTCATCTTGTCTTATTTTAATTCTAGGATTAAATATTAAGATAGGTATAAATATGAGGTTATTTCACATGGTTTCATCCTAGATCTTTATAAGCAATGAACAATACTTTCACAAGAGCATTATAGAGCATTCAAGAGCATTACAAAGACATTCAAGGGAAGATTATCAAGATTTTATTGTAGAAATCAAAGGTTATTTCATCATGTCAAAGATTTAGTGCATCATACATGTAGTTGAGCTTATGTGTTGATGTAGCATTGAAGATCCATTTACAAGCATTGTTTCACATAATATTCAAGATCAAGATCTACATTCTTCATAGCCATTTCATTCTAGATTGTTGATTTTAAATTCAAGACTTCATCCAAGGTATCATTGTTTCATCACAAGGTTTAATTATCTAAATGAGGTGTCACCAAGGAAAACCCCTATTCCCTAAAAATCAACAATTTTTCTTCTTCCTTGATGTGTGATTATAGGTTTTAGGTTGAAGATCAAGTGGAGAACAAAAGTTGTAAAGTTGTCAAGATTGAAAAGTTACAAAATTTGTCATCTATCTTGCAAGATCACAAAAATGAAGCTACATAATTTATTTCTAACTTTCAGGAGCTGATCACTTGGGAGCTAGGAGTGTAGACATTGAAGAACAAAACCCAAAAATCACTTTTCCAGAACCCTAGTAGGGACCCATTCGTCGTTGGGCGAATGAGTCCTTAGTGACCCTCGAAACAACACTTTTTCAACAAGGTACACATCATTTTGGCATCTAAAACCTTCCTTATTTCTATTATAATTATAGACATCCAGATTTGACCTCTCCCATAAGGTCAAATTCATCCCCTTTATTCATCTATCTCGCACATCCCATTGGTGTTAATTAAATAATTTATTTAATTAATATTTCCCCCTTTCCCTATTGTTCCTAAGGTATTTAATATAAATAATTAAATAATTTACCTTTATCCCCTTCCCTCTCTAAATTAAATAAATACTCCAATTTATTTAATTTAGTCATTTGCTTTTATGAATTTAAATCAATTTTTAAATACATAATTTCTCTCCCCTTATCCCATCCTCCATAATCCTTCCTTAACCTGGATTGATTTAATTAGTATTTGATTAGGATGTGCACACCCTTAATCAAGATGAATGTCACATCCTCCATCATTGTCCAATTTCCTTAATCCTTCATTAACCATCTTAATCCCTTGTTTGCACAACCTAATTACTTGATTAGGTCAACCTAATACTTATGCCATTTATGGAATGCCCCCAGGTAAACCTTTTATTAAATGATTTCTCCTTTTGGAGAACACAACCCTTTCCCAATGTGAATTTTATTCCCCCTAATCCTTTTAAGGAATTTTTTAATTCCTTAAAAGTCTCATCACCCACATGGGGACAAGGACCTCCTTTATGAGGAGCTATTGTCCATTCCCAAGGTACAATAAAGTACCTCCACCTCATGTCAAGATGTGAGGGCTTGTGAGTTCTCAACTCACCTTAGCCCTTGATCTTTTCCAAGGTGGTTGCATCTTGACCCTCCATTGTTTAGTGGCCTTTCCCCTAAAACTAGGGGAATTGGCCCTCATTTGCAACACACATCAATCACAAAAAAACACACAACATTCAAGCAATCAAGCAAGCACTCATCCAAGAATCCAAAAACCTCCATTGTTGCAACACCATTTGCATCCATATCAAACATCCATTGCAATACCCACTTGCACCATTACATTCCTCATCATCTCACAATCATTTTAGAAATCCAGGTTTCATGCTATTTTCCATCAAGAGGATCACACAAATCAAACAATCAATAGGGCCAACCAACTCATCAACCTGGACAAGGTATAATACTCTTTTTTCTTTCAATTCATTCAAGTTCAACTAGGCTGATTGTTGAGGTGTTGTTTGTTCTTTTCCTTGCTGGCATTGCATTTCATTTTGCATTTTAGGCTAGGGAGATTCACTTGCACACATTTCTGGCACACTCAGTGGGACCCAAGTCATGAGTCTTCACTTTTACATTCTCTATTGTTTGAGTTTTGTAGGTTTAAACTTTACACGTAGAGGGGAAACTTCCCTAATAGATGAACTTGCTCCTTATAGGGGTGAACTTGCAAACAGGGGTGAACTTGCAAATAGGGGCGAACTTGCTCACCCAAATGGATGACCTTGCACATATAGGGGAGAATTTTATACCTGAGGCAATTTTGATTCAAGCAGGGGCGAACGTGCCGTGACCTTCAGAAATAGGCAAATTTAACTAGTTAGAACAAGCGAATTTGCACATTAAAAGGGCAAATTTTCCTCACATAGAGGTGAATCTGAGGTGAACCCGAGACTTTAATCTTCAGTTCTCAGTATTGTTTTGGTTTTAGTTTTACATATTGACCCACTAACTTGTCTGTTTGTGAGTGTCCCTGGTTTTCGCTAATGTTTTGTGCAACTGTTTCTCGTTTGTCCAAGACCGACGATTGGAAACTACTAACACATTTTCTATAGAATGATTGGTCCAAGACATCTTAGTTAGTTTTTCTGCTATTTTAATACTATCTAGGAACATGTAGATTATTTAAAGGGTCAATTAACTTGTTTTCTTTGCTTGTGGGTGGATTGTTGATGTATCCAATCCCCTTGCACCATTTGGTGATCTTGGGTGACGAGAAATCATAGTTCATTCTAGTCCAATTGAGTCTACCTAGAAGGTGCTAGTGTGTCTAAGCTCTCCCCTTGCACTATGTAAGAGCCTGGGGACTAGCTGAAGCATCTAGTATCTTCCTCCTTTAGCGGGACTTGCTTGGGATTTCATCACTTGGGGGGACGATTCCAACCACGTGTTACCAATGAGGTATATAAAGGGGGGAGAATGAAAGTTGTACCCCAATCGATTCACATCATTTTTACAAAGTGTCAAAGCTAGGGTGATACCTAGATAAGATGTTCAAAGTTGGTGCGAGTTTCTAGTACCTCGCTGGGGCTCCTAACTCACACTTGTGATAGGTTGGTGTGTTGGCTTCTTCTATGGCATTTTTCCTTGATGTCAAAATTGCCTTAGGTTGGTGCCTTGGCATTTCTCAGTCTGGTCTTATTATGGCATTTGATTGGCACATTTGATATTTGGTATTCATTTGACATTGGCATACTTACTTCATTGATGATATTATATTTGGTGGCACTGATCTCTTGAGTCCATGTGTAGATCTCGGTTAAGGAATTTTGGTTAAAAGGTTATGTTCCACTGATCAGGTGACATGTTTCTATTTTGTCAATTTGAGCTACAGTGATTCAATTGGTTATATGCTATTGGCATGTTCAGTATTCTATAGGTTGATATGTTTTGACATTGGATATTATTTGGCACATTATATGGTATTGGTTATTATATTGCATTCGAGCTTTGAGAAACAAATTGCTCATTCTTTTGCATTTGGTTTATGGTATTTGGCATGGGAGAATGGCATTGTGAACTTTGCATGAAATTAGCTTTTATTACACTTCACAAGGCTTTGGATACCTTGAGTATATATGGCATTTTAATGGTGGCAATCGATTTTGCTCATTGGCAAACATGTGATCATTCCTATGCATGTGTTTTGGTTTCTTGGTTAATACAAGTCTTTGGGTATACATGACTTTATAAGGTGGAAATCGACCTTGGGTAAAGGTATTCAAATTGATCTCTTATTTGCATTAGAATCAGGTCTAATGATTGATAATTAATTAGGCCTCAAGGTCGACAACAGGTATATGGTCTGATTATTTTTAATTGCCACATTGGAAGTGACTTGGCTTTTGTTTTCTTGGAACATAAAATGTCAAAGGCAATCGATATTTGGTTGTAATAATTCATGGCATCACTTGGTCGGAATTTCATATGGTCAACATTTGTTAAATGGTAATAAGTTGGTTGGCATGCAAGTCTTTGATCTGCCCGTAGATTTCAAATGGAATTACGAGTTTATGAATTATCATGTTGGTCCTTTTGAACTTCAAATGTTATCATATTTTGTAAAGGATTTCGATTGTTTTCTTTGGAATTTTAGGGAAAAATCTTTAATGTTTTCATTGCTCATGGGTTTGGAACCCTATTCTGGCCGCCACCATGGAATCCTACTCACAACCATTTCACTATGTTATCTATTGGCATTTTGCTAATCTTGGACAGCGTATGGGGAAGCTTGAAAGACCATCACCATGGTCGATTATTTTGTTAGTTTCCTACCATTGGATAAGAGCTCGATTTAGGAAGAAACTCAGAATGCTCAGCTACTACAAATCTAGTAAATACTTTCATGACTGTATCTCCATCATGCTTCTCAGGCACTCTTTCTTTCAACTGGTTTTCAAAACCGTTACCTTTTCTGATGAGGTGAAAAAGAGATAAGTGTTTTTTGTTGAATGGAAACTGGAAATTCAATTTATTCTTTTTTCATGGTCAGATCTAAAAGGGTTTACACATAATCTTGACTGCATTTTTTTTTAAAAGGTTACCATATCAGTTTAATGAATGGTGACTTTGAGTGTGTGGGTAATCATGATGTCTTTGAATCTATTTAGTTTCTTACCCGGGTTCATTTACAACTGTTCTTGAAAGCATGATTAAAGGATTTCGGTTATAGAGCATTGTGTTTCAGTTACCTTGCTTTGCAACAATTTCAGTGGTTATTATTTATGAATTATATGCATGTCTTGATGCTGTTTGGTTAAGCTCTGACTGTGCAGGCTGCTTGATAAGATAGGGTTCAGTCTCATTTCTATATTTTCATGTTGCTTAGTTTTCCTGTTAGAAGAAATTGAAAATGCCGATCTTTCTCACAGGAACACTGTAACATCTAACAAGGTTGCTCGACAAGAAGTGGGTAATCTGATAATATCCTCTATTTTTTTTGAAAAGCTTTCTTATGAGCTATTGTTGTAACCTTCCTTGCATGTAATGATGAAATTTGTGAAAAGAAGAAAACAGAGAGATTAGGGTTTTAATATTCTGGAAAAAAAAGAAGTGAAAAATGGGGGTTATTATTTGAGTTGAAAAGAAATTTGTAAAAAGGGGGTTAACTGGTTTTTTGTGAAGATCTATGAAAATAGTATAAAATACAGAAAGAGAGAGTTAACTGTTTGTGAAGAACAATGAGAAATGTATGAAACAAAAAGGGAAAAACTAGTGTGAGTACATCATAGTGATTGAATTCAAAAAATGTTGAGCTCTGAGATTGAAAATTTGAAATATGAGTTGATTATCAAGCTGACTTAAGGCTTGAAAATGGCTAAAATTTTGAAGGTTCATTTTTGGAACTTTGAGGATTTTAGATATTGTTTGTCAAGAGGCACTTGATAGATAAGAGAGAAACAGAGAGATCCTCTGTATCATTGTGTGATTTACTGAAAATAGAAAAGGGGTTGGTGCTCCTTGAGATTGGTGTCTCTAAATGAGGGGTTGGTGCTCCTTGAGATTGGTGTCTCTAAATGAGGGGTTGGTGCTCAGAAATTAGCCCATAAGGCATTGTAAGCAGTGGTTTTGAAATTAAGCCAGTAAGGCAGTTTAGGAGTGTTTTTTCTACCCTAGGAGGGTTTTCCACTCAAAAATTTCTATGTTTCTCATTTGTGTGATTTATGTCTATCTTGCATAATCTTTCTTTCAGTCATTTATGTTATTGTGCTCATTCAGTTGGTTAATGCTCCGATACTTTAAGGCTGTTTAAAAATTTAACGTCAATTTGCTCAAGTCTGTCATGCAAATTTAGATTGTGCAAATCTGATGCAAAATGTCTTTCATAAAGTGAATTAACTTCTGCATTCTGTGCTCATTATATGAATGCTCCAAATTTTGTCAAAAGAAAGTCAAAGTTGCATATTATGAAGTTTTATAGTTCTGTTGATAAAGCACAACAAGATTGTTCATAAAGCTTTAAGTGAACAATATCATATGATGCTTTTAATATGGGTTGTAAATGTTAGTCAAGTTTCATGTCAATCTAATCTAAAGTGTTAATGATCACTTGCTTAAAAAAATTTGTCACTTTGGGTTAAATTGGTAAAAGTTTCATTATGCTTTCAAAGTTAAAAGTTAAAATTATTCCACTCTGATTCACCCCCCCTCTCAGAGTGAATCTTCTTCCAACATGGTGTTCACGGTTGTGCCTCATGTACCTTATGTATATCGAGGATGCATGAGATAGCCTTGTATAGCCTAGATAGAGACCCGTGTTTCAACCACGGCTTGGTGTAGTGCAGGGGATGCAGATCATACCTAGAAGTTACTCACCATGTACTCCCTTGGGTTTAGATAGGAATCCTCATGGTGGACTACGATAGTCCTCGAGTGAGAGCATGAAGGTGAGCCCATGGCATTCATTGATGACCCTATGCCATTGGAACGCTAGCTATTTGCCTTTGCAAGAAAGGGTGCTCTAGAGAACCACCCTAGTATCACAGAGTATTAACTTTGAGTTGTCCTCTCAAGGTGGTGGGCCTAGATAAAGTTTGCAAACCCATATCACTAATTTTAGGATTGTGCTACCTAGAGTGTCTTCATTGTGTGATACCAGTACTCTCATTTTTAGTTGAGTCAGTCCATCCTCTTGTTTATCATTTGTTGTGCCTATTTTTCCTTTGCCACAGTTAGCCCCTACCTTCAAATGTGAATTTGCACTACAAACAGGCAATTTTGCCCTGCAAAAGGATGATTATGAGTCTTGGTCTAGTCTAGTTTGTCCTTTTAGGTGAATTTTCCTTTGTTAGAGGTGAATTTTCCTATTGGTTACTTTCTTAGGAGACCCCATTTTTTCCCATTCCCTAGAACATGCAAGTCTATCCATCCCTTAGGTGAGTCTGTCCATCCCCATCCGTCAAATTTTCTCATTCTCCGAGAATAGGTGAATTTTCTCCCCACAGGGGTGATCTCACTTTCTTGTTCCAGTTCTATCCATTATTCATCAAATTTTCCCATTCTCCATGCATAGGAAAATTTTCTCCTTAATTTGGGTGAATTTTCTCATTAAAGAGTCAATTTCACCTCTTGTTTGTCTTTTGTTCATCATCCCGTTTGTCAAATTCGCCTGTTCTCTCAGTATAGGCAAATTTGCTTCCTTGTTTAGGAAAATCCATTTTTCCGTTAGGAAATCCCATTTGGAGGAGAGTCCATTCCCGTCCATACCGTTCATGAAATTTTGTCATCTTGTTAGGTGATCTTGAAAGTCAAATCTACTCGTTCTTTAGTGATTTCAAGGTTTTAGGCGAACTTTTCAAAGTTTAGGCAATTTTGCTAGCTATCTTGGGTAAACATGTTGTCTGATAAGAAAACTTGCTAAGAAGATTCACCTGTTTCTTGTGTCAATTCAATCTTGGGTGAATTTGCTTCCCAAGATAGGTGAATTTTCTTAGCAAATTCATCTGTTTCCCATGTCACCTTAGTTTTGGGCGAATTTACCATCTTGAATGGGTGAGTTTGCTAAAGACAATTTTTTTTTTCTTAGTCTGGGCAGACAAACTTGCAAATGAAAGAGGCAAATTTGTGACATACAAAGGCAACTCCGCTTCCCATACAAATTCCAGAATGTGAATACTTTTGGCCACTAAAATCCTATTGTTAGCCGAGTCTTGTGCCACGATCAATTTTTTTTATCATCATTTGTCTTCTCGTAATCATCATATTCATTTGTCTACATTTTCTAAAGATCATCATTTCACTGATCAAATCATCTAGGAGTATCTTAGAAAATCCTTAGATCACATATCCATCATCGGTTCATGAATCTGAATCCCATAGACTTTATTTCAGAAGGTTTTATCCAAGTTGGCTTAGGTGTCTGATCTCGATCATGATCATTTGTACCTGCTTAGGTTTGTCATCCGTCCTGAGTTAGTAAATCATCTTCGAACCAATCAATCTACTTCCATCTTGAGGTAGATTCAGTGTCGTAATCATCCATTTTGCAGTTCAATTCAATCAATCAACACCTTACGTCATCTAATCAAATATTTTGAACTTAGTTTAGAATCGATTTCATCGGCCCGACCCAACCAATCATCTAATCCAATCAATCATGTCATCCCATTGATCAATCCAATCCAACTGAATCCTTTATCCGTCATCCAATCCAACCAATCCTTTATTCATCCCTTAGGCCATCCTTACACTACATCTTAGAAAGTAAAGTCATCCTAGATCCTTTATAGTTTTGCATTTTCATGCCCCTCACCTAATCACAAGCAAAAAAGCTCATGGTAGATCAACAAGCTCAAGGTGCCTAGCCTTACATCCCTCGGGATCCTAACAATGGTGGATCATCACAATCCAATACTGAGGTCCAAACCACATTGCCTCTTGCTAACGAAAGCATGGTCAACCAACTTGAAGTCATAGTTGATGAATATCTCAATAATCCTGTCAATCTTCAAATGACAGATCGCCTCCTTAATGAGCGTGGGGATAAAATACTCGCTACCTTGCTCATGGAGGGAATCAAACCACCACTGAGATTTGAGGTATCAAAATTGGTTAAAACGCAACCTCCCACACCTCCCGTGCCTCAAGATCCCTAGAACTTATAGGATCCTCAAGGGAATTCTTATTTCTCCGAGGGTCCTCCCGTAGATAATTGGTATTGGGCTGGGTTTGGTAATGCTATACTTTATCAAGTCACACACCACCTAGGTTTCGATCATGGTAGTAGGAGCACTGCCTGATCTGAATGATCCCCTTGCCTATGGTATGCCACAAAATATTCCTCTTCCACCATCTCTGAATGTCCCTCAAGGTCTGACCCCAGTACCGTGTACACCAATTTTCCACCTAATCAACCCAGTTAACCAGCAACCAATACTAGGGGCAATCCATTTGTTGTGTTACCACCACCTCTGGGATCAAAACCAACTTCCAATATACCGTCACCTCCATTTATCCCTCAACAACCACCTCCAATTAAAATTTCCACCTTCTCAGTTGCCGCAAGGTAACCCTCAAAAAATTCCACAACAAACCCCTCAACATGTCCTAATTCAGTCTCAACCAATCCAACAACAACCTCCATAGTAGAATATCCCTCTTTCTTTGCAACAACAACAACCACCCTCACATCAAAAGTAGGTTAATCCATTGCATCCTCCTCACCATCCTCCAAGTCCTCCCCATCAACAAATATCTCAATAGAACCCATCCTTCCAACAACCGTAGATCACTCAGCAACCTCAAATCACAAATCAACTTCTTTATCATCAATACCCTTAGCAACAATAAGTTCCAACACAACCTCAACAATCTCACCATTCAATTCCTAGCAACATGGCTTAGTACCTATACCATCCACAAAGCACGTTCTATGCACAATATACTATGTCCAATCTAAACCTTGCTTATGCCTATCATAATCCCTCACAATCTTAACAACAACCAACTTATGCTACTCGTTCACAATCCAAAAAAATCATTTCCTATCAATAGCCTCATCCACAACAACCTCCATATACATCCCAATAATACACTACCTATAATTATCAATCCAATCCATATTATTCCTCGTAGAAATGACCATCTTATTAGTAGGGTGCTTCCACTTCATATTATCAAGCATCTTCATCATACCAGCAAGGGGCTCCTTCTTCTTATCACCAAAATCCGCCATCCTACCATCAATTCTACCCCAATCCACCATCATAATTCACTTACACCAGGGACCTCTCAAAAGTCTTTCAAGTTTGAAGAGATTTGTCCCTATCTGTTCGATCCCTCAATTTCACTCATTCCATTTCCCAAGCATTTTGAAATGCTGAAATTCACAAAATATAAAGGAACTAAGGATCCTAAGAACCACCTTCAAGAGTTCTATTCACATTGTTAGGAGGTCCTCCAAAATGACAATTATCTCCTACGATTATTCCCTAGGAGTTTAACGGGGGTGGCTCTTGACTGGTTCATGGTTCTTCCAAAGGGATCCATCTCTTCTTTTCTCGATCTTTTAGAAAAAATTGTCACACAATTCTCCTTCAATTTGGAGAAGGATATTGATACCCTAGATCTTTTGAAAGAGAAACAACGTGAGGGTGAAACGTTTGCTAGCTACTTGCAAAGGTGGCATACTTTGGCTAGTCGAATGAAATCTCCACTTAGTGAGAAAGACCTAGTGACTCTGTTTGTGGCCAAAGCTCATCCTAACATGACACATAATATCAATCTTCATTGTGTCACAACCTTTGCGAAAGTCATAGAAAAGGGCCCTATCATTGAGAGAGTGCACATTGCTAAGGGACAAATTAAAATTTATAATCTAGATAAGGAAAATCCATCTAGAGATAAGTCTCGCTACTGGAACAAAAACAAGAATGCAATCAATGATGGTGTCATGGATACCAAACATGTTCAAGTGGAAAACACCTCACAAAGGCCTTAGTACATGCCTCCAAACTACAACTCATCCTCCTCAACAATCCAATCAGAATAATCAAGGTAATAATAAATGCTCTTTCACTACTTTGGGAGAGCCCTTAAGCACTGTTTTCAATAGGCTTTTATAAGAAAATTATCCAATTACGTATCTCGTGAATAAGCCTTTTGATGAATCTAATCCAAAGCCAACCTAGTATAAGGAGAATGGGTATTGTGATTTTCATAAGATCAAAGGTCATTCCACAAACAAGTGTCAAAGACTTAAAACATATGTCCAAGATCTCATAGATTGTGGATATATACAAGTGGATACCAACCAGGAAGCTTCATCCAATGCTCAGCTACATATATATCAAAAAACCTTCCCTAAACATAACCAAGGTGCCAATACGCCTAATGCTAATACTAGGTCAAGTAACAATAACAGTTGGAACAATAGCACCAATAACATTAGCTATAAAAATGTACCTTATAACTATGATGGCATAGTTATGTGCATTAGCTAGGTAGAGACTCGCGTATCCAAGATCCGTGTTAAGGGAAAAGATCCATAGTGTGCTATTACAACTCATTGCACCCACATCTCAGTCCTTGGTCCTTCAACATTAGCCCAACCAACACCTATAAGTTCACAATATAATATTCTTGACCACCTAGGAAAGACACCCGCTTAAATATCCATTTTGGATTTGCTCAAGTCTTCTCCTATCCATCAAGAAATCCTAACCAAAGCTTTATAGGAAACTCATGTGCCTAATGACATAGATCCTACTCAGTACCAAGCCTTAGTGGGACACCTGTCATCAACCTATTAGTTGGGTTTTAGTCGAAAAAACATGCCTACCATCAACTCTGATCATAACCACCCCCTTCATATTGAGGTCCTCATAGCTTGTCATAAAGTTAAAAGGGTCCTAGTAGATAATGTCTTAGCCCTCAAACTTTGTAAATTGAAGTTCATAAAATAGGTTGGATACACTCACGCTGACTTGAACAACTAGGTTATCACCATAAAGGCATATGACAATGCTGAGAGGGATTATGAAGGCACCATTTGTCTTCTCATTCAGGTTGGCCCTATCATGCAGTTTACCATATGTCATGTTCTTGACCTTGACATTCCATAAAATCTCCTCCTTGTTCATCCATGGATTCATTCCATACAAGCTGTTCCATCTACTTACCATCAATGCTTGAAATTCTCATTCAATGGGATGGAAGTAACCATACATCCTGATCCCCAACCATTTGAATATTACCATGCTTTGGAAGCTTCCTTCCACCACTCTGATTACTATCCAAGAGTTGAAGTGGGGGAACCTTAGGCCTCATCATCCAATCCATCTCATAATCCATCAACGAACACCACATCCACCACATCCACCACATCCACCACTTCTGAATCCACCATCACCAAGATCAAGATCATTGACGAGGGTTGTGGAGAATATGAAATGCAAACTGCACTCAACGTGGCCACAATTCTACCCTCTCCCCACTCGTATGGGAAACCATCTTAGTCAACATCCAAAGTAGAAGAAAAGACTAAAATACTCACTTCCAAGAACATGGGTTCAATGAAATTCAAAGATTTGGGTACAATTGAAGAATATATGGAAAACAACATCAGCTAGTGGTTCTACTAAGAAGAGCCTAAACCATCACCTCTCCTCATGAAATATTCTAGGAGACCTATCCTCATGCGTCAAAGTTGGCTAAAAAGTGTAACTATCAGGGAGGTGGTCTTAGTATAGACGAACAAGGACAACGCCAACCTATAGAACTGTCTGTGCGACCTAGAAGAATAGGCCTATGCTATGACACACAAAAAAAGGGTCTTGCAGCATAAACTAGTGCTTCTAACAACATTAGTGTGGACAACAGTATCCTCGAGGACATACTTGAAGAAGAGTCCATCATTCTCGCATACGATGATGTGGATATGTCCTCCATGTTTGATTTCCTATCCATTTTCTCTACCATCCTTTCCCTTCGCCATCCCGAGCTCATTGACTGGGACCTATGCGGTAGCGCACCTATTCACACTTTTCCCTTAGTGGATAGTTATGTACATCTCATGGGATTGGGGGAGGATGAATGCCCTAACCGCAAAAATAAGAAGAAACAAAACCAGAAAAGGTCATCTAGTGAAAACCTCCCCAAGGCACTTCTTGACTTAGAAAAAGTAAAAATAAAGGGTTTATCTAATAGTGAAAAACTCAATGAGGAACTGGAAGATGGGGACGTTCATCTTCCCCTAGTGTGAACTAAACTGTTTAAATGATCTTCTATTCTCATCAAAGAAAAATAGGAAGTAAATTTGGGAATTGAAGAAAATATGAAAATCACATATGTAGCCAAGTCCTTATTAGAAGAAGAGCACTCCATCATTATTCAACTTCTCAAAGAAGGCATCATCAATTTCATTGGGGCCTATTCAGATATACTAGTTCTGGATCCTACTCTTATTGTACACCACTTGGATGTCCACACAAATGCTAAACCTATTAAGCAAAAGATGATAAAAATGCATCCTCAAGTAGCTTTGTTGGTCAAGAAGGAGTTGGAAAAACTATTAGGGGTTGGGTTCATAAGACCCATTGACTACTCTGACTAGATATCCAATATAGTACACATTGCAAGGACAAATGGAAGTATTAGAATCTACAAAAATTTATGAGACCTCAACAAAGCCTATCCTAAAGACAATTTTCGCCTTCCAAACATTGACATGTTGGTTGATTTAATCGCTGGACACAAGATGCTATCCCTCATGGATGGTTTCTTTGGCTACAATTAGATCAAAATTGCACCTGAGGATCAACATAAGACTGCCTTCACCACTCCTTGGGGCACATTTTGTTACAATGTCATGTCTTTTGGCCTCAAGAATGCGGGGGAAACATACCAACATGCTATGACTATCATCTTCCATGATATCATTCACATCATAATGGAAGATTATGTTGATGATCTATTGGTGAAATCCAAAACAAGAGAAGAGCACCCTATGATCCTGAAAAAGATCTTCAAGTGGTTAGAGCATTACAAGCTACATATGAATTCGAAGAAGTGTGTGTTTGGGGTTACATTACGAAATCTATTGGGTTCCATCATCCCCAAAAGGGTCATAGAGGTATATCTGGCTAAAGTCAAAGAAATCATGGAAATTTCCCCATCGTGCAATATTAAGCATTTAAGAAGCCTTCAAGGTAAGCTATAGTCCATCAGACAGTTTATAGCTTAGTTAGCTGACAAGTGCCAATCGTTCACCCATCTCCTATGAAAATATACCACCTTCAAGTGGGATTCAGAGTGTTAGCTAGGATTCAACAAGATTAAAGAGTACTTGGCTCATCCACCCATCCTCATGCTTCCAATTCCAGGTAAACCAATTTTGTTGTACATTTCAGCTACTTCAATTGCACTGGGGGCATTATTAGCCCAACATGATGACTCCTCAAAAGAACATGCTATCTACTATATCAGTTGAACACTAGTGGGCTATGGAATTAATTATTCTCTGATGGAAAAAGCTTGCCCAGATGTAGTCTTCAGTTCACAAAAGCTCCACCACTATATGCTCAGACATCCATGAAGTTGATATCAAAATTTGATCCACTCAAGTATTTTCTATCTAGAACATCTTTAACTAGATACATGGCTAAGTGGATCATGTTACTAAGTGATTTTGATATAGAGTATGTGGATCAAAAGGAAATTAAAGGGAAAGTAATAGCAAATCAATTAGTAGATGATCCTTTGGCAGATGCCTATCCTTTGGTCATAGAATTTCCTAATGAAGAGGTCCTTATAGTCACAAAGGTAGCTGTGTGGATGCTCTACTTTGATGGATCGTACACACATAATGGAGCTAGGTGTTGATGGTGTTTTCATGCACTTAACAACATAGGTAATACGTAGGTGCATTACCTCACTTGAAAGACAATATTCCACAATCAAATTGTAGAACACTATCCCAAAGTCTCTCGAATGTCAGGTCATGACGAGGCTTGGAATATCTCAGTTGTTTGTGTGATTTGCTGGAATCACAAGGTGGCCTTACGTGGTTGAAGCTGTAGGGGAATTGAGTCGATAAATGGAGTTCTATAGGTTTGGAATTGATATGCTTTGCTGCAGGTTCAAACAGCAGTCTAAGGCTCCATTATTTCATTAGATCTGGCTTTACAATGTGCAACGAACCTTGGCACAAGTTAATTCTAAAAAAAAAGGAAAAAAGGAAAGGGTGAGGAAGAAAGATGTTTCCCGGACCTGCAACTACCAATGAACAGTGATCATAGAGGTTCCTACTATGGACAATTTCCTTAAACGAGATTTCACTTAACCAGACTCCTCACAATATCATGAAATCTGTGCTATCTTCTAGGGACTGCAGATGTTCATCATTCATTCGCCATGGAAACATGAATGAAAGATAAAGTTTTATGAGCAGCAATGGAATCAAAGTCCAGACTAACTTTGCACAGTCATCTACCTTCAACAAATGACCAAAAGTATGGACAAGGAAAGCATACACACAAAAATTACTTCCAAAACCAGAAATGACATATTAAATCTACCAAGTCTAATCTGAAGGAGCTAAATCAGCAAAGTAACTTAAAGAAAAACTATAACTAAAAGGGAGAGGAATCATGAAACATATTGAGAAACCTAGAAAATACACCAAAATTGACTGTATTTGCTATTTATAATTTCTTCAGCATGCCTTTACAACAACTCAACTCTCTTAGAATGAGAGGAGGAGAGCCCTATTTATAGTTTTCACAAAACAAAATGAGTGGCCAAGATTTGATTCCATTATGTGGCCAAGATTCATTTTACATTAGGGTTTCACCTACCCCCCAATATATTAATTTATAAAATACCTTCTTGTCTCTTCCCTATCTCGTCATCTAGTGACAACACTATAGCAAATTTGTCTTTTAGTGATTTTCCCTTTGTTGTAGCTATTCTTCAAGGAACTGTTTGTCGATGACTGGGTTGCCCTCTCGCTTCTTCAATGTGGCATACTCCATGAAATTCAAGATCAGATGCTGGAAATTTTCTACCTCCAGGATATCAGCCTTCAAGATCTAATAACTCTACTCCTAGGAATTGCTGCCAAGCTTCTTCCAATCTGCCTCATATTTGACATCATTTTCTTGGCAGGCTTCTAATTGTGCAAAGGCCCAGGCTGCGAAGCACATGAAATCAGTGGTGATTTCAGCGGACATCCCATCTTCCATAGCCTTGAAGAAGTGGGGCTTGATGTTCTCGGAGTTGACCTTGACTGCGGGCACTTCATACCCCGTCATCAGTTTGAGGTACTACGTACACTCCTCTCTGGATTCCCTTGCCCATTCAATATTGGGCGCTATCCGCTCCAAAACTTGCTCTAGCCACCTCTTTCTATGGTCATAATCTCTCTTCCAAGTATCCACTAGCCAGTGGTCATTGTCTTTGAAGGCAAGGTCCCTCTCCCAGATGTCACTCGACAAAGCGAGAATAGCTTCAATCTTTGGGTAGGCTACATTGTATTTCGTGGGAAACCTCTCACAGATTTGCCTCGTGTCCTCTAGAGTTTTCTGGACCTCTAGGAATCTATTCGCTACTCAGACAGCCGCGTTGATACCCATGCTTCCTAGGTCCAAAACCTGCTAGAACCAATTTTCCATAGTTCTACCTAGGTTTCGCCTCTTTTCTAGTTTATCAATTTGCTCTCTGGACAACAGCTGAGGCGGGGCCAATGATGTCATGGGATGATCATCCAGAGATGACCACTGCTGAATATATGTGGTTAGGTCTGCCACCTGCTCCTTCAGCTCCTCCTTTGAGATCTTATCCTGCTGGATAAGGTGCACTACAGTGGCGACCGACTCCTGGAGATGCTCGACCTTCTGCTCTCTTGTGGCCACTCCTAAATTGATGGTGGAGATGTTGTAAGTGATACCTTGTTCTCCAACCATCGGCATTGCTAATTGCATGGCCCTTGATCCCGAGGAGTCCATGGTTATCCTCGATCTGATCTTCGGCTTCTTCTCTCTTCTGGTGCCTATTTGTGCTCTGGCCATGATGGCTTCCAGCCTTGCCTTGGGATCCTTTGTCGCAAGAGTATTTTGTTTGAGCTGCCTTTGCAACCAATTAGGCGTTTGAGGTTCCTTGTCTGGTACTTCATTCTGAGTCCCACTGTCCTCCTTCTCGAGCTCGATATCTTTGATGATGAGTGCTTTCTCACTCATTCCTGCATCCTCTTTTCCTTCATCAGAAATGTGTTCAAATGTTTCATGCCCGGTGGGGGACTCAGTTTGTAGCTGCTACTTGGGTGAATCTACTTTCTCAACATCCTCCTCCACATTCAGAGTATCTTGATGCTTCTCGGGGCTTTCTGTTTGCTTGCTCTCCTGGAGGAAAGTTTCCTCACCATGCTCTGGGGTTCGGCCATGTTCCTCAATGGGAGACCTGTTACCTTCCATTTCTGCAGTAGCAGTCTCCTCTTCCTGTGCAAGCCGATCCTCGACCTCCTTGTCCTCAATTTCCTTAAGCTGTTTACCCCATTCTTCATTGAGCCCGGGATCATTTGACTCTCGGATCAGTTCAGTATTATGATCCTCACTGCTTGAACTGGACTCACTATCCTCACTTGAAGATTCATAGGCTACCTTATCAATTTTCTGATGCTCGAACAAGGGGTGTTCGTGATATTCAAACTCTTCATCTTCTGGCACCTTCTCAGCCTCAAGCTGCTGTCATTCATGCTCTTCTGATATTTGCATGGTGGCCTCCATCTTTGGTGATTCGGTAGAGGGAGATGCCATTGGAGTGGAGGCCATAGCCTCAGCTATCTCAACCTGGACTATCGGATTGGTGAGCATCCCCGAAAGCTCAGAAGGCACATTCTGCATATACTTTACAAAATATTTTGGAAGGCCTGGGGCTGGCGTTGTGGCAGCGAAAATGGAAGGAAGGGAAGGAGACATGGAGGGAGAGGTCATAGGCAAGGTGGTGGCAGATTATGAATCCACGAGAATGACCTACGATGCTGGAGGAGTAGGAGCAAGGTGAATGGAGATATCCACCGCAGGCGGGGAGGAAGCAGAAGCCGGAATTGAGGCAAGCGGGGTAGCGGCGGTGATTATAATGGGCGGAGATCCAGATGATCTAGATCTTTTTCTCATGATCCCGAGAGGCGAGCCCTTTGGCATCACCATTGTCTCCGTGCCTCTTGTTGTTTTTCTTTTCTTCTTAGAGGGCTCTGGGTCGGAAGACTTACGAGTGTAGACCCTTGGTTTGGGCAACTGCTGGCTAGCCTCTTTTCTTTTTTTGGTCTTTGGAGGTGGTGGGGTCTTAGATGTCTCCCCAGTTGCAGCGGTGGCCTCTCCACCTTCAGAGCCACTTGGCTCACTTACATGCTCTCCTGCGAGCTCGATATATGTCAGGACGACCCCTTGTTGTTTCAATTGGGCCACCTTTCCGTTGATCCATGCCCTTGTTCATACTTCAACGGCCCTTGTGAGCACACTAATGTCACTGAGTTCTGGTGCATCCCAGTTGATGGCGGGCAATGGCAGGTTGGAGACTATATCATACAGTGGATCCACTATTGCCTCCTCATCTTCTTCCAGCTGATCGGGTACCGGGCACAAGTTCACCCTTCATACATGGAGGACTATCATGCGCATGTAATACCACAATCGCACCTCGAGATCATCCTTGCAGTTGGCCCATAAGTCCTCGATGTTATGGAGGTGGGCATATCCGTGCCCCAGTGCCTTTCTGACATGGCCATAGGGATCCATCCGTGGCCTAGCTGTGTAGTGTTCAAAATTATATTCCACCAACTCCTTTTCTGAATATCTGGCACACTGGGAAGTGTGGACCTTATAGATCCCCTGTCCAAGGTTCATGGGGTACACGGGGCCTGCCAGATGCTTTTCACTTAGGACACTATGAATGTGTCGCAACTGTCGAGTCAGTTCCAGGAGGACAATCTGGTCATTTGGGTATCGGGGCAGCTTGTTTGGTCTATTCGAGAAACCCTCTGCACGGATGTATGTGAACCTTGGAAATTGAATATACCAAAATGCATATTGTCTGAGGAGGACCCTGGCACTGTGAGATGTTTTTCTCTAGAAATCTCCTCCTACTGATTGGATCACATGGGAAATGAACGCGTCATTCACCCTGCAGTAGTTCGTTTTGAAGTTTTTGTATTGCAATTGAGGGTACTTGTCATACAGTTTGAGCTCCGGTCCTGATGGATCACTTGGCATTACTATCAAACCTTGATAGTGTCACTGATTGGTGAGGGAGTACACTAAGTATGATGTCATGAAGAAATTGTTAGTCCTCTTCACGGTGGTGATCTGCTCATGGAAGCAGTCGCTGATGATCTCTCCCCAATAGAAGGTGTCCTTTCCCTAGAGAATTTTTTCTATGAAATAGAACATCCATTCCTAGAAGAAGACCGTGCCAAGAAGGCCTCTGATTTGGCTGAGGAGGGTTACCAAATCATGGTATTCCTCAGTGAAGTCACTGCGATAGAGCTCATGAGGAAGCTTCCCAGCACTAGCCTATTTTTCCTTCAACCAGCAGTGGTTGATAACCCTTTTGCACTCCAACGGGTCCTACTCCCACACCTCCTTACAGTCTTCCAAGGTGGGGACCTCCATGCTCTTAGATGTGGGAATGTGGAAGGTCTCGGTTATGCCAGATGGAGACATATCTATAAGGATATTCCCCTCATGATACAGTATTGTTCTAGTATCGGACTGGTATGCTTCGACACCTGCCATTACCAGCTTCGGGGCCACTGCTCTTTATCAATTTGGCACTTGCAGTCTTTGGGTTCATTTTGACCCTTTGCGTAAATTCATCAACATCGACCTGTAAGATGTTGGTATCTGTGACATCCCTCCAAAGGGTAGTGACCCTGGATTGAATGGGGACCCCCTGGAACTTATACCTCATTAGTTCCTTGTCTTCTCCCCCTTACTGGCTTAGCTGGCCCTTTCCCTTTTTTGGAAGCACCGGAAGTCTCTGGGCCGAATTCCATAAATCTTGCACAACGGACGAGAATTAGTAACAAGGAACTGATAAAATGGCCGACGCCAAGTACCTGCATGTCAAGGTTAGTATGATAATCAAAATTCATACTTTATCAATCATAGAGGCAAGATAATTCATCATTAGAAGGCAGTGCAAACAATTCGGAGTTCCTAGGCCGGAAATCCCTTGGCAGAATGCCGTTCAAAATGGCAAAATGAGAATGGAATTCGCATATGCATTTCCCAAAGTTAGATTTGAAGATTAGAAGTTGGAAATGGAAGAAAACCATATTTTAGCAAGTGGGTCAAAATCTGTTTTGGATTTGGAGGTCATTTGATGCCTCATTTGGAGGTTCGGGTATCACCTGCAAAGAAGCCGTTGGAAACGACGCAGAGGAGATGGAACTCCGAGCGGCGGAATCCGGGTCTTGGATTGCTATCGTCGGGAAGCCACAAAGTGGACAGCCATGTGGAATGGAAAAACACAAGGAGAAACCCAGAAGGGGAAACCCGAAAGAGGAAATCCGACAGAGGAAACCCGGCAGCAGCCGAATGGTCCGGGAGAAATGGATGACAAATGGGACACTGGGACCCGGAGGTCGGAAAGATGCTCCATGCCCGCCATTTAGAATGGCGCAGTAGGAAAGGAATTCTGGGAGAGGGATTCCGGAGGCCAGAATCCAGAGGAAGAAGACCAAAGCCCATGGGTTCTGGTTGACAACGGACCGGGGTTCGGGATCCAGGAAGCCGCAAGATGGATGTCGTTTGCAACGGCGAGATGAAGAAGGAATTCCGAGAATGGAATCTTGGGAGTGGAATTTTGGGAGAGGAATTCCGAGGAAGGAATCCCAGAACGGATTCGAAGAAAAACGTGAAGTTTGGTGGTAGAAGAAAATAGAGGGTCCGGGATCCGAGGGTCGGGAAGACGCTCGGAAGGCACCGTTAGGAACGGCGGGGGCACAAAGGAATCCCGATAAGGGAATTTCGGAGGAGGAATCTGAAAGGCGGGAAAGGTTGAAAATCCAAAGAAAGAGGCAGTACGGATGGCCGCAGGAGGGCCGGGGCCCGGGAGACGCCGATGCCATTTTGAAGAACAGCCATGATGTAGGAAGGTTCCAGATCAATTTACTGGGCGTTTAAAGGGTTGATTTTAGATTCCAAGACATGGGTTTTGTGCACAGGGGTGAAATCTACTTAGTTCAGGTTTTATTTTACAATTTTTTCTCAAGAAAATCCCCAAAAATCACAAAAAGGAAACTAGGGCACGCAGACGGAAAACCTACCTCGAAAATTTGAAGAACAGGTTGTTGGATGCACAGAAGTCACTGAGAAAACACTTCAAAAATCGATAGGACGAAAGACAAACTCGCTGGGAGCTCTTTCAATCTTTTCTATCACTCGAACTTTGAAAATGATAGCTAGAAAAAATGTTTTTATAGCCAAAGACAACCATTAATGCCGTATTAATGACTCTGTACAGTTGCAGGTTCAATTGGTGAACTCCAGAAAATGTAGAGGCGGCAGGAGGTCTGGGAAGCCGTCCGGTGGATGCCATTCCGAAGAAAGCAACGCCTGAGGGGAAACCCAGGCAGGGAAACCTAGCATAGGCAATCTGGAAAAGGAAGTCCGATAGGGGAAACCCGGCAAGGGAAACCCAAAAGAGGAAAAACGAAAATTGCCATAGATGCCACAAGGAAAACCCAAAAAACCCAAAACTTAAAATATGACATCGGGGAACGTGCCACCCCCAACATTTGGGGGCACAAAAATGGGAACGCAAAATGAGGCGATGCGAAAGGGACCAAAAAAGGAAAGAGGGAAAAAAGGGCTCCCGTTCCGAACGGGGCGTGTGTGCAAAAAAGGCACAACACTAGGTGGGTATCTTGTTTGTCACCCCATAAGGTGATCACATCTTGAAGTCATTCATGTTAGCCTTCCCATTTACGAACAACATAGAAAAATATGAACCTCTCATCACTGGTCTTAGGATCACCATCCAATGGAACATCACTCACTTGCGAGTCTTTGGTGATTCTTAGTTGGTCATTAAACAGGTAAATGATGAGTTTCAAACTAAAGATGACAAATTTTTACCTTATAAGTGCATGGTGGATGACTTCAAGAAGTACTTCACCTCTATCTAGTTTGAGCAAATCCCCAGAGTCCAAAACAAGGTAAATGATGCAATGGCTACAATTGGTTCTTTGATTGACATGCCAAAAGATAGAACAAATTGTGAGTTTCTAGTCGAGCAACTTTTAATCCCTGCTCCATGATAACATATTACCCCCTAACCTTACACGCAATCAATGTAAATCCTTCATCCAATGCACCTCCCATTATACCATAGTGGGAGATACACTTTATCATCATGGGTATGATGGAACTCTTCTTAGGTGTTTGAATGAGACAAAATCTCACACTACAATAGTGGAGGTACATAGTGGTATCTGTGGGACCCATTCTAATGGCATGGCCTTGGCTAAGCAGATTCTCAGAGAAGGTTATTATTGGCCTACCATGGAGCATGATTCTTGCGAGTTTGTAAAGAAATGCCTCCCTTGTCAACAACATGCAAATCTAATACATGCTCCTACTCAAGATTTAAAACCCATCATAGCACCATGGACCTTTTCACAATGGGGATTTGATTTGATCAACAAGATATACCCTCCATATTCCGATGACCATACCTTCATCATCACCACCACTGAATACTTCACTAAGTGGGTGGAAGCAATGCCACTCTCTCAAATTACCGCTGTTCAGATTTCCAAGTTCATCCTTTTCCATATCCTCTACAGGTATGGAATTCCATCCACCATCATCATGGATAATAGAAAGACATTCAAGAACAAGTGAATGAAATTATTTTGTGAGATTTATCACATCCAACATCGTTGGTCCACCCCATATTACCCTCAGGGTAATGGTCAAGTAGAAGCAACCAACAAGACCTTAATCAAAATCCTCAAAAGGTGGTTAACAACATTGGTTGAGATTGGCATCTCCATATCCATCCCACCCTTTGGGCCTACCACACTTCCATCTGAACTCCCATTGGTGCCACTCCATATTCCCTCGTTTATGTTGTCGATGCTATCTTGCCGATGCTATCTTTCCAATTGAAGTCAACATATCATCACTTAGAATATCTCTGAAGAATCTCATATGTGATGAAGATGCTCAGGTTGCATGACTCATTCAGTTGGAACTCCTAGACGAAAATCATATCAAAGCATACAATCATTTACAATCCTATCAACATCTTCTTAGGAGAAGCTACAATAAAAAGGTTCATCCATGTCAATTCAATGTTGGTGATCTAGTCCTCAAAGAGAATCAACGTAATCAACAAGATTGAGACAAAAAGGGAAAATTTGAGGCAACTTGGCTAGGTCCCTATGTTATCACATCTAAATATGGTTTTGGTGCATATAGGCTTGCTAATCCTGAAGGAGAACCCTTGGAAGAGCTCATCAATATCATGCACCTGAAATTTTTTTATGCCTAAGTTAGTTGGGTTGTCTTTTCTTCAGAAAATACAAAAAAAGTTAAAAATCATCAAAAATACAAAAAAATCAAAAAAATAAATAAAAATCCAAAAATAGTAAAGAAAAATAATTTTTCCAATGGTGAAAACCTGGCAACAGATGCCAGTCTTAGAGGGCTTAATCATTATCTACCTTGCATCCTAGTTATTTTATGATTCCATCCATCTTATCCTTGGATCCTATCCTAGCATCAAATTGATCATGTCCTCCCATCAACATCCCATCATCCATCGCCTAGTATATTGTGATTGAGCATTGGATGATCCATATTTTCTATCCAAAATCTTGAGATTTTTGTCCTTAATCTATCTCCTGTACATCGTGTCCCATCATCGATCTTGCATCATCATTTAGGCTCCTCCATCGTGTCGGTCATCATCAGGTGTCATCTTGTCTTTGTCCTTTTGTCGAACTATGTTTCCCCTACACCTTAAAGTAGGCAAGGCTAATCATTTGATCAACCCTCGGGGCATTTGTCCATCCCGTCTTTGTCCTTCATAATAGTCTCCATTTTCCTCTTTCTTCTTTTATCCATGGTCAGTTGTTGGTAATTTATTGAACTACGAGGCCTTTGCACTTTCACGTAGGAAAGGCTAATCTTTGATCAACCCTCGAGCCCCTAGGTCTTTAGGGTGTCAGTCTTGTGTCTTGTCATGTCATCAAGTATGTCCCTATCCTTGCTGGTACTTACAAACAAAGGTCATTAGTATCATGAGGTTCAATCGGTTTCCGATATCCTATGTCATGTTGATCCTCTAGTTTAGTTTCCATCTTTGCTTTTAATAGGATGCATCATTCCTAATAGACCACATCAATCCCATCCACCCTTTTGACCCTATGGAAAAGGATTTGAAATTGATTGTGATCTTTTGATGCTTTTGACATTTTGTTTTTCATTTGAGCTCCCTATTATACCTCGTCTAGATCACCACGATCCATTATATCCTGGTGCACTTTGATAGGTAAACATAGGGGTGTATCTCGATCTTTTTTTCTCCTTCTATCTTCTTAGTTGTCCTACATAGTACCCACCAAGATCTCTATGGTCTTGTGTTATGCTGGGGCATCCTTTGTGCTTGTGGTTATCCCAATTCCTAGCCCGATCAAAGTCCTTGCGACTTTGGGGTGTTAGAATAGCCTTCTTGTCTGTTGTGTTTGTTTTATGTATTAGACACATATCTTCCCTGGTTCCTCATATTCTGGCATCTTGTGTCTTGAGCAAAAATCAGTGCTCCTAAAAATGGAAAATAGTTTTAGGACTTCATTTCATAATTCATCCCATTGCATTGCATTTATCCCCTCATTTCTCTTCAGCCTATGACTAGTGGTTTTGGTTGTGTAAAAATTCACCTTCCATCTCCTTTTCTTCTCAAGATCCACAAGGTATTGACAGGTGCAGTTCCACATCCACCATCCCATCCATCTTACCTTATTTTTATAATGATTATAGGGAAAGTACTTGCCATAAGCTCAAGCAACCCTGATCTACAAATAAAGTAGACCTGCTAATGCCTTCCATCACTATGCATTCCCTTATTTACACTCATGCCCGTGCTGATTTAATTTAGATATTAATGTTTTTAAGGATTTAATTGCATCCCATCTCGTATTGCATTATCATTTTCATATTCATTTTAAGTTATTTAGATTGACAGATTTTTTATTCTAAACATCTTAAATTAGCTTCTTTTCATTATCATCTCATTACATATTGGTCCATCTCATTATATACATTGCATTATATGCATACATAACATTTTTTATTCTTTGCATCCTATTGCATTTTCATCTTATAATCACATCACAATAACATAATCCATGGTACACATCATAAAATTAAAATAAAATATACACATGCATCGCCACCTGCATCAAAAATCATTAGTCCATGATCATATCATACATCACATCCTATATCACAAAATGTTAGGCATCATGCATATCACATAAGTTATCATAAATGCATACATACATCATAACCATCTACATATTCCATAATAAATCATGTCCATATACACATCCATACATAAACATCCATCATATCACAAATACATAGTGTCAATAAGGGCCATCGCATAATATATAAAATCCCAAAATATCAAGTCCATAACAAAATCCATAATAAAGTCCATCATAATCACAAAGACATGTCCATCATCCATCATTGAATAAAATATAGGTGCAAAGTGTTGCTAAAAAATAGGGACCATATCAATGAATAGACTGATCTATGTTTGGTCTATGTTGTGGAACCTATGGCCTCTATCCCTATCCCCTATCTATACACTCAGCACCTATCAAAATATGGATCCTGTCATTCCTCTCTATCCTATGTTGGCTCCATCTAATCTTTGAGGGGAGTTTGGCACTGGTCCCCTGCATGGGGGAGTCTCTCGATAATTGCTATACCCTCAGGTGTGTGTCCCTACTGATCATGATCGTGCTGGCATTTATGGTATCACTTAGATGTAGGGAGGTACACACCGTGTCAGATCAGAGACCTCTTTGAAGTAGGCCCCCATATAGTAGCTGGCCTCTCTTATGTACTCATCCATCTTTGCTGCCTGACACCTAGCCATCTATCACTTTGTCCTGTACTTATCTTGTAATCTAGACAGGTGTCTCCTCTCCTGCTTCCATGCATCTTGTGCCATCCTCATCTAGTCTATCTGTGTTTGCATTCATGCCATCTCCTGCATTGCCACATCTCTCTCATCCTACATAGTTTGTACCTATCCCTTCGCTACCTCTGCCCTCTCTAAAATGACCCCCGTGTCTCCCATCACTACCTCTGCACAGTCAGTCTTGTCTTGGAGCTCATCCCACTCTCATACTGCACGGTCCTCATCATTCATCATTGCGACGATCACCTCTAGTACCATCGAGTGTCTCTCACGTGTCTGCAATGTGTCCAAGCTCTGCATCCACACAACACAACTTGTCAGTCATTCATTATTTCATCTTTTTTCTATCATTCTTTCATCTCTCTCTCCATCATTTCGTCCCTTTTTCTCTCTTTTCCTTTCTCTAAGCCGAGTCCTCGATGACTTAACCCCTATCTCTTTTGTTAGACGAATTTTCCCATTTATTGGCCGAATCTACCTTCTCCCTTGTCATTTGTCATCATCCAGATGACTTCGCTTGTTTGGGTGACCTCGCCCGTTGGCTGGGTGAGTTCATCAGTGCAGGCAACCTCGCTTGTTGGTTAGGCGAGTTCGCCCGTGCGGGTGAGGTCGCTCGTCGGTTGGGCAAGGTCGCCTATCTGGGTGCCCTCACCCATCGGGTAGGTGATCTCGCCTATTGGGCAGGCAACTCTGCCCGTCGACCAGGCGAGTTTTCCCTTTCCTTTTTCACCCTCCCTCGGGAAAATTCACCTCTAGTACTAGTCACACCCTCTAAGGGAGATTTTTCTCTTTGGATGTGCGATTTCACCCATCCATTGATAACCCATTTCTCATCTATCTAAACCTCAAAAACCTGAAATTCCAAATGCATAAAAACTTGCAAAAATTAACTGAAATCACAAAGAAGGGTTTTTGACTCTAACCTAGGGGGTATCGCATGCTCATAGTAGAACTCATGCACCTCCTCACCTTGGTGGATGATCTCATCATCCATGAACCCCTCATCCTCGCTCAACATGTCAGCCATCCTCGTCACCTTCTTCCTCTCTCTCTCTCTCTTGCTAACTCAACTTCCAAATGTGCAAATGATGAATAGTAATTTCTAAAAATTACTATATATAACATTTCACTTTGTTTTAAATTTTTAAGTTGTGGGTATTTTTACACTTTATTTAACCTCTTTTTAATTTAATTCATCCCCATTTCTTTCGCGGGCCGCCATTTGCATCCTGTTTGTCTATTTTCTTCCGTTCGAAAGTCATTTTTCTAGGTTTTCCATGCTCTATTGTGTGGTACCCTTTGTTTATCCATATGGAGAAGTTGCTTGGGGCCCCCTTTTTCTTCCTCGTCCGCCCTCTCGAGGGGGCATACCCTATCATTCTCCTTCATTCCTTTGTCTTGTCCATCTTCCTACGACACCGAGGCATATTCTTTCATTTTCTACGATTAAACAACATACACCACCTTTCCCACATCGAGGCATCATTTTCTAGTCCATTATTCTATCGAGTCATCTGTATTTTATTTTCTTCGAAACACTTTTATTCTAACAGTATTTCAAAGAGGGGCAAAATGTAGACATCCAAATTTGACCTCTCCCATAAGGTCAAATTCATCCCCTTTATTCATCTATCTCGCACTTTCCATCGGTGTTAATTAAATGATTTATTTAATTAATATTTCCCCCTTTCCCTAATGTTCGTAAGGTATTTAATTTAAATAATTAAATACTTTACTTTTATCCCCTTCCCTCTCTAAATTAAATAAATACTCCAATTTGTTTAATTTACTCATTTTCTTTTATGAATTTAAATCAATTTTTAAATCCATAATTTCTGTCTCCTTGTCCCATCCTCCATAATCCTTCCTTAATCTAGATTAATCTAATTAATCCTTGTAAGGATGTGCACACCCTTAATCAGGATTAATGTCACATCCTCCATCATTGTCCACTTTCCTTAATCCTTCATTAACCATCTTAATCCCTTGTTTGCATAGCTTAATTACTTGATTAGGTCAACCTAATCCTTATGCCATTTATGGCATGTGCCCAGGTCAACCTTTTATTAAATGCTTTCTCCTTTTGGAGAAGGCAACCCTTTCCCAATGTGAATTTTTAATTCACATTTACTCCCCCTAGGCTCATCACCCACATGGGGACAAGGACCTCCTTTATGAGGAGATCTTGTCCATTCCCAAGATACAATAAAGTACCTCCACCTCATGTCCCTTTTGACACCTCACTTGCCACATGTCAAGATGTAAGGGCTCATGAGTTCTCAACTCACCCTAGCCCTTGATCTTGTCCAAGATGATTGCATCTTGACCCTCCATTGTTTAGTGGCCTTTCCCCTAAAACTAGAGGAATTGGCCCTCATTTGCAACACACATCAATCACAAAAAAACACATAACATTCAAGAAATCAAGCAAGAACTCCTCCAAGCATCCAAAAACCTCCATTGTTGCAACACCATTTGCATCCATAGCAAACATCCATTGCAATACCCACTTGCACCATTGCATTCCTCATCATCTCACTATCATTTAGAACTAGATTTCATGCTATTTTCCATTAAATAGAGCACACAAATCAAACAACCAACAAGGCCAACCAACTCATCAACTTGGACAATGTATAAAACTCTTTTGTCTTTCATTTTTTTCAAGTTCAACTAGGCTAATCATTGAGGTGTTGTTTGTAATTTTCCTTGCATTTCGTTTCGTTTTGTATTTTAGCTAGGGAGATTCACCTACAAACAATAATAGTTAGGTTTGATTTATGATTGTTATTTAGGAATTTTCCCTCTCATAATTGAATGAAACATCTAAACAAATATAAGAAAAATTAGGTTCATCCATTTGGTGAATCCCCTTTTGGGTGAACCTTCTTTCTCCATGTTTCAGAAAGCATAAATAAGAAACACTAGTTTTCTAGTATACCAAAAAAGTCTTCAAGTCTTCCCACAACCTCTCACAAGTCTTGCTAGCAACTACCGATCACCAAAAATGTACCTTGATGCTCCTACACGAGTCTCTATATTCTCTTTTCTGTAACAGTCTCCCCCAAACTCAAGAAGCTCTTTTTTTCACCATTTCACAAGTATAAAATATGTGTCTCTCTCATCAAATTCTATTATCATTATTCTATCAAAATGCCATATGAATGCTAGATTTGAATTCCTACCAATCAAAATACCCAGGCATTTTATCATAGCTCTGATATCAAATGTTGGAAAAATTCTAGATGTTATCGATCTACCATTCAAGGAACACAACAATACATATATAAAGGGGAATGAGGATGTAGTTTATGTAGTTTTAATAACTGCGATAACTAAATCGTTTGTCAACCCTTGTTAACTAATAATGTAATATATGATATATACTAACATTTTTTAACATAGATAAAAATTAGATCTACGAAAAAATATTTATAGGCATGAAACAACTTTTTGGTAATCTAAAGATGGTTTGAAGATGGCTTAAGCCTATTTCCAAATGTGAGTTAGGTTTATAGATGAATTGTGGATTGGGAAGTCCACTTAAAAAATAGCCTATTGACTAATTATAATGTCACTATCATTCCATTGTATTATAAAATCCTCCATAGCTTTATAATTGTGCCCCTTATCTATGAGATGGATTCTATTATTAATGTAATCATAAAAAATGTTATGGTTTTAGCCTCTTATAAATAATGGATTTTATGATTTTAGCCTCTCTTATAAATAATGGAATATTTTATGTCTTTTTGGAGATTGTCAATTTATGTTGAGAAAATTATTTATCTTTTACAAAATTTAGAGTCTATCTCCTTTATTCATATCCCATAATAATGGAACATTGTTGCAGATTGTTTGGTTGAATGAGACCTATAATGTTAATCCCATTTGGAAGGTCCCATATTGAGAGTCACTATCTTTTGATTAGACTTCACAATTTCTTTAGCTCTTTCATAATAATTTGGTTTGATCTTTCTAATTTATTTTTCTTGTCTTATACTTTCTTTTTACTCTAAAAAATAGTGGATTTGTGATTTTTTAAAAACTTTATGAACAATTATTATTATTTAGAAATCATTGTATAATTCTCTATAACTCTTTAATTAATATATTTATCTTTTTAAAACATATAAAAAAATATTAATATCTTTCCTTATATGATGTGATCAAAGACAACTCGTCCCCCCACTCATGTCAAAACATTGATTCTTGTGAGAAGTGGCAATGAGAACTCTATACAAAGGAGGAACTATAATTTAAGTTGATGTGTATTAGTTAAAAATATTGGTTAGATTTGACATCAAGAGCATCCCATTATAGGGATAGTATTATTTACAACACAATCTCCAATGGTGATAGGTTGAGATGCATGATGGTTCCAACTAAATGTCTATTTTTCAACACATTGAAAGTTTGAAACATGTCTTTTGAGATTGTTCATGTATAAAAAATAAATGGAAGGCTATTTTTGATTAACTTCATATTATTTTTGATCATGTGTTATGTTGGAAAAAGGTCATTTTGGGCTTAGATCTTCAAAATAATGTTGAAGATTCTATGAGGCAAACTATTTTTCTTAATATATGAAAAACTAGACGCATGGCCCTATTTATAGATTATAATTCTTGCTAAGAAGCAGAAATTTTAAGATCATACTTTGACATCATTTTCAAACTATTTCCTTGTGTTCATAGTTACAAAGAGTACTGATAGAAAATGTGAAAATAAATAATCACTCGGATAAGATCAAATGTGTCACATGTTGAGAAATACAATTTTCCTACACTGCTTGTGATTATAATCCTTGACTGGATAAAGAAGAGGACTCAAGTTGAATATTTCTTAAGAAAAATTTAATGAATTTTAATGCTATTTAAAAAAATTAAAGATCATATGATGATTGGATTAATTTTTTCTTTTATATTTAAATTCTTATTTTTTAATAATGTAACAACGTATAAATATTATATATATGTTATTAATGTAACTGGAAAAAAAATCATGTTCAAATGACTTCACATGAGCTTAACAAATCCATCAATATGGGGTGCCCAAATTCTAGGTGAAAGAAAAATATTCAAGTAGATATGGGTTTGTGTCAATCCAAAATGGATTATCATGAATTTCATAACCTCATAAAGTAGATGTACTACTCCATAATTAATCTTGCACTCGTAGGTACTCATTACAAAATAATTCCTTTAAGGTCCCTAAATCTGCTAAATTTTAAGCCCAATTTAAAATGTATAAAAAAATGCCAACAAGGGTAGTATAAAGAATTTTTTTGGTAGAACCAATGATAATAGAAATCTTGAAAAGATCTAAAAATAATATTATGGTGCAACAAAATAGATGTAAAGAAAAGATGTTTATCTCAAGATTGCAATTTCATATTTTTTTTGTTTTTCACATAGTCAATTAGATCTGATTATTTTGCATTTTTTTGTGTTAAAATTAAAAGTTAAAAGAATAAAATCCTACTAAAATTATTATGGCTTTCAAAAAATATAAAAATATCTAAAAAATTCTTTATTTGTGTCTTAAAAACAAAATTATGAATAAAAATATTAGTCAACATAGATCTGATAATTTCATCACTATTTTGACTTAAAAAATTAAAATCCAAATAACAAACCCCTATTGAATTTTTGAGAGCTTTCCAAAAATATGAATTTTCCCAATTTTTTTATTTGTGACCTAAAAACCAAATTTATAAAAATTAACTAAAATGGTAATTACTCAGATTATTCATGATATGAGTTTGATTTTTTTTACCTTAGCCTCTTGAGATGATCCCTAACCTTCAATAAGAAATAATTTATAAAAAAATTCAATCCATTTAAATAATATGATGAAATCTTAGAAAACTAGGGGTTTTCCTTCAACTTGCAAAAGTTCACTTCAATTTTTCTTTTGCATAAAAGAGCTAAAAACCAACAAGATGGGGTTAGATTTAAAAAAAAAAAAATATCAATTAGGGATGTGGTCTCATTTGGTGTGCAAAAATGTGGATGATGAAAATATGAATAAAATAAAATAATAACAATGCAATGTGTAGACACTGAAAATTGGTCTAGGCCTTCGACACCATTTTCGACATAATTCTCATAGTCATGGTCATGATTAAATAATGTTAATTATTTAATTACTTTCTAAAGTCATTCATCCTCTATTAATTAAATAACTTTAATTATTTAATTAATTCATTATGACTTTCATTTCTTTCTTGATTAATTAAATAAATGTTATTTATTTAATTATGTCATTAATTAATTAATCCTCTTTCCAAATTAAATATATATATTTTTTTAATTTACCCTTCTATCACATTTTCGACTATAATTAAATATTTATTTCAAATTATTTAATTATTCGATAACCTTATCGACAGTCAATTAAATAAATCTTTATTTATTTAATTTAATCTCCGAATTTTGAATGTTGAATTAAATAATCATTTAATTCATAAAAATAATTATTCCTAGAATATTCCTCTATGATTAGATAATCGATTAGTTATCTAATTATTCATTAGTCAGTTATCTTTTGAGTTATTCCTGACAAACAAACTTTCTGCTTTAATCAACTAGTCTTATTCTTTTGCATGCAAACTATTATTGATTAAATAACATTATTTAATTAATTAATTCATTTGTGCGTTCAAACACAATGTTTCTTCTTTATCTTTCACATACAATCTCTATTCTTCTAATTTTTTAACAGTCTCAACACCAGATTAAATTATTATTTAATTTAATCCCCATCATGTAGACCTTTTCACTCACGTTATTACTGACACAAATCTCTATCACATGGCATTCATCAATCTCAACCATCGATCTCTCTTTCGAATCTGAGCCGGTCATTTGAAAACCAATTTTCTATAAATTGACCTGACCTTTGTCATTATTCCTCCTCCCAAAATCTATATACTTTAGGAAGCTTTATTTGATCTTCAATATTTTGCTAAGTCAATGTTCAATACGCCATAATTGCATACTTAATAAATCTGAGGGCAACTATTGTACAAACAACAAAATGGAGAAGTGCAATCGAGGTCATTTGAGGGAATATACAAATATTCGATGAGATCAATCCTCTTTATATGTTTATTGTTTTCCTTGCTCTTTGTTGTTAAACGTAGGATTAGATTAGTAGTATTGTGCTTTTATTGCTTAACAATCTTGTTTGCAACTTTAATTCCAACGTTACGTTTGGTGAACTCGACGTCAAGACACCATCTTCAAATCCGTAGAGTTTTTCTTAAATTTTTTTGTAGGTACAGGTACGAAGCGACGCATGTGCAGTACAAAATACCGTAACTGATTTTCTGAGACACATATGATATTCTGTGATGCATCTGCTTTGTTCTGTGACACATTTGACTAGTAAAATTTTTTCTGAAGTCCATAATTTTGTTTTAATTTTTAGCTTTTTTTTTGAACTAATTTCACATTTCAGTGTGTTTTAGGGGAGTTAATATAGTGTTTGCAGGTCAATTCATAGAAGACAAAAATTTAAAAACCTTTATATAGGACGATTGACGAAGACAAAAAAAACACAAACTACTAATCTATGTTTTGCAAAACCTTAGATGAAGACAAGAAAATTAAACTACTGACGGTTTGTTGCAGGACCAAATTCGAAGATTAATTTTTAGAACAAATTGTTTGAGTAGATAGATAAAAAAAATTTGGGATTTAAAAAGAGCCAATATCTTCTATGCTTGTTTATGTTAAATCAGATCTTGATTCAATAACAAAAGTATCCTTTCCCCTTGCGCATTCATGTGATCTTGGGTGTAAGAGAAATTTTTACTGACTCTAGAATTTGGGCCTGCTTTGGTGGTAAAGAGTAACTAAGGCGACTCAAATCAATGATGAGATTTTCTGCCAAGCTACTCCCAACCAGTACAAAAATTTTAATATTGAGGAAACTTTGCATTATAGGAGCTCCTACATGCAAGAATTTGATTCCCCCAGTAGCCTAGTGGTGTGTCAAAAAATGTAGAGTGTAACCTCTACAAATTGGGTTGATATTGCCTCTCGCATAGCCTTCTGAATGGGTGCCCATACTATTTCACCAACTTGTTTTAGTTTAAACCAAAAAAATTCTATTTGCTAGTGCAAAAGGTTGGACCTCTAAAGCTGTCTCACAATCTTACAGTTCAATAAGAGAGATGAAAATTTTTCCATGGGAGAGTCATGGGAATTGAAGCTTGGATGACTCAAGAAGTGTGTGCCATGTAAGGGGGAGCCAGTGTGGTCGAGCTTCTAGTCATCCTCTTTGAATAAGCATAGCTAGGGAAACCCAAGTGAGAATTCAACAAGTATTGTCTTTAATAGCCTTAGGATTGTACATGCTTTCTAAAAATATACACTTTCATGATTGTCAAACCAAAACACTTTGTTTTTAGATTGCTTACATTTTCTAAAATTTGATCACGAAACAAAGTCAGTCGAAAATCCAATTCATCAGAAAACCGCATCTATCAAATTGATTCGCTTTTGCTAAGTAGAAAGCCACATCTAATAAACTGAGTCACATTTTTTAACCAAAAAATTGCAACTATCTAACCTGATTCCACTTTCATTCACCAGAAATTTCTGAGTGACATCTGATATCTTGATTCGCATGTGTCATTGCGAGTTGCATCTGTTAAAACCTTAGTTGCATTTTTTATAGGGAGTCGCATTTGTCTGTCATCAAACCAAGACTTAATTTAGTAGAAAACTGCATTTGACATAGAAAACCACATCTGATAAATCTTGTGACACATCTGTAATAGTGAACTGCATTTTCTTGTCAACAGAAAAACTAGAATTCACTATCATGGTTCAAAACCAAATAGTCATCTTAATCTCTATTTTTCACAGTGACCCTTGGATAACAACCATAAAATTTCTCAAACTTTACATTTTCCATCTTTTAGGTGTCATTTAGTTTTAGTAAAAAAATCTAGTTACGAAACTTAGTTGCATATTAGGATTTTGCATATCTTAGAATAGGCCAACTTTTTGCACTTTGGACAAACCCATGCTTCGACAATCATTGTCATTGGACCTAGTCACTTGTCAAAATTTATTTTTTCATACTTGTGAATCCTTCCAGCTCATCAGTCTAGTTTGGGAGTTCACCTTATCATTTGCTCCAAGTCCTACATTTGGTTCCTCGACAAAGTTAAATCATAGCCTTGATTAAGGTATAGGCGGTAGGTAACCTCCTCTTAGAATCATTTAGAATCAATTGCTTTATAATTTTGCATATTTTCATCCTAGCTTATCATCAGTTTAGACATCCTTTATTTTCCAAGAAAATACCAAAAAAATAGTAGCATTCATTCATTATATCAGAAAATCCCAAAAACATAGACTAGATCATATCATTTTAGACATAGTTTTGCATTCCCCCATATTGAGCAACATTTCTCATGGTCGAATCAAGGTCTAAAAAGATACCAATCCCTTGTATCTTTACCATGGTCGAATCAATCCCTTCTCGAACATACCATTAGGATCAACGAGACCTCACAAAACTTTGCTTGAAAAATTTGTCACTAGAGACACACATGGACAGATTCAAGTAGAAGACATAGACGCCGCTATCCAAGATCCCAAATTTGCATCCTTTGTAGATGAATGTTTGGCACAAGATCCCCAGAGATATCTCACAAAATTGCTAGTAGAAGGTGCCACACTACCTCTAGGATTTGACAACCATACATTGAAAGCTTCATCTACACAAGCAACACAAACTATGACATCAAGTGTCTCTATTCCTCAGATTATTGCAACCATACCATCTAGCATACCTACTCAAACTACCTCAACTCTACATACAACACCATTTGGTATAACACAGGGCCTGCAATTTATTGTAGGAGCATCCCCATTAAACCCCTTTGCCACAAACATCAGAAGTAAAAGACCCAAAATTGGTGTAAAAGCGATACAAGCTATACCACAAATTAGTAGCAATAGTGTCATTCCACAAATAGGGACTGTAAGTGTGAAATAAATATGAAAGTAAATAACACTTCTTAATGAAACATTATATCAAAGGAATCTATAATTAAACTAATTTAAAACAAGAAACTTGAAAGCATCTCATTGTCTTCTATCTCCAAAGATTTATCAAGTCAAGAAGTTCTCAGATTTAATAGGACACTATGACTGTTAAAATGACAATTTAAAGAACAAAATGATGTTGATACAATGATCTAATCCTATATGATAATATCTAAATGATAAAAGGAAGCTAATATAATCTATGCTTGACATGAAACTGATGGATGAAAGCTATAGTATGCAACCATGATTATGATTCTAAAATGCTATGATGCTATGATTGCTTGATGCTATTGCTGCAGAGTAAGTTTGAATAAATTTGGGATCTATTCTTTGTTGTACAGGGTTGTATTTATACATTTTAAGGCAGCAAATTTGCACAGGGTTAGCAAACAGAGGCCTGGATTCAATCTGGAGGATTGAATGGTGAAAGATGAAGAAGCTAGAGAAGATTTTGGGACTGGTTACCACCCATGAAAACACCAGGCAAGAGGATAGGAAGAATTGATGGAAGAGGATTGAGAGATTGATTCAAATTTGTCTCCAATTTGTCTCCAAATCTTCTCATGAAGATTGAATCAATTAATTTACACATAAATTTGACATAAATTAGACATATGATATCTAATTTAGTTTTGAGAAAATAGAGGAATTTGATATATGCCTTTATTTAAATATTTTGATTTATTTAAATTTAGCAAAAGGGAAATAAATAATTTAATAAAACAAACTATAGAAGTTGTTTATTAAATTAGAATGGAAGAAAATGATAATTAAACAAATAAAGTGTTTAACCCCTGTTTAATTTATTTAAATGATGTGATAGAATAAAATAGGGGAAATTGATAATTAAATAAAACAAAGTATTTATTTTTGTTTATTTAATTAAGATGAAATAATAGAAGAATTTAGAAGAATTTAAATGTGAACTATATAAATAAATATTTCTATTTATTTAATAGTAGAGGAATTTAGGATAATTACTCAAATAAGTTGTATTCAATTAATCAGATTCTCCAGACCAATTTTAGGTGTATACATTTTGCCCCTCTTTGAAGTGATGTGTTTACGCATTGCTTCAAAGAAAAATTTGTGCTTGTGTTGCCTGTATTGATGAAAAAATTTCAGTATGCCCCAAACATGCCCCAGACATTGATTTTCAGGTGATTGATGATAATATGCCCCCTCGGGAGATAAATTCATGATTTGTTGATTTTGTTTTGGATTTTTCAAATAAAATCAATTTTCTAATGATTTTTTCAATGATTTGATGAAGTTTTGGTGGTAAAATAATTTATCTCCCGATAATGATGAAGAAAGTTTTCCCCTTGGATGAATTTGAATAAATCTCCCAATAAAATTAATTAAAAAGTTAAAAATCCCACAAAATTCCACTTTTAAGAAACTAATAAAAGGTCAAAAGGTCATTTTCATACTCATTTGTGCATTTGACTTTTGAAATCTTTGTGAGAGAGACATATTTGAGCCACCTGGAGCAAGATTTCGATTCCTTACCACAACCACCGTTTCAAGTGTGTGCGACGTCACCAGCGCCCAACCACTTATGAACCTCCAATACGTACCCATAATCCTCCTCGTATTTTGTGTAATTTTGATTTTCATGCCTTTTTCGTATTTTAAAATTTTTGTAGTTTTAGCTCTTCAAGTACGTGCTTTAGCACTTCACATTCCAGTGTAGCGCTCTGAGGACCTGTTTTAGCACTTCCATTAGATTTGTTAGCACTTTGATAGGATAGATTAGCACTTCGAAACTAGTAGCGCTCTGATAGGATAAATTAGTGCTTCAATAATTTAAATTAGCGCTTAGAAGGTTTTAGCGCTTCGAGATATCATTTCAACGCTTTGACCTTTCGAAATAGCGCTTTGATTTATGTGGCACTTTGATAGTGTGTTATAGTGCTTTCGAGTGATGAAATAACGCTTCTGATGTTTTAGCGCTTTGAATGCCTGTTCGAGCACATCCAAGTGATGAAATAATGCTTCTAATTTTTTGGCACTTTGAATGCCTATTCTAGCGCATCCAAGTGATGAAATAGCGCTTCTAGTTTTTTAGTGCTTTGAATGCTTGTTCTAGCGCATCCAAGTCAGATTTGCAAAATTTGTCAAATTTTAAACTTGATTTTGTCAATTTTGATCATGGCCACTCTTTGATTTGATATGATTTGATGATCTAAATAACCCTGATGATAGATAAGACTTTGATTATCCTCATGATAGGTGAGGAATAAAATCAATTTTTATGAACCTCATGATAGGCGAGGTTGATTTTAAATAAATTGACCTCATGTAGGCGAAGTACAATTTAGATTGATAATGATGACCTCATGATAAATGAGGTTTGATTAGATTTGATAGGATAATGACATGTGATATTTGACATAGTGTACTGATTTAAAACATTTCATGATGATAGGAGCATCTAGGTAACCTCTAGATTTGAGAGGGTTTCCCATGGACATTTGATTTGATTCCGCAGTTGACATCAGATGAGACATAGATTATTATTTGATGTGGTCTTGGTTCTCTTCTTGACATGCCCTAGATTAGGATTAATCGGGGTCTCCTCACAACATTAGCCGAGCGGTGGCATAGTGACCACAATACCTTCCACCTACCTACTGGTGAGATGACAGTCACTCCAGAGGATGTATGGCAAATATTATGGATACTGTTTGTTCGGGAGATTGTAGCATATGATTCACAGAAGGCTGGTAGGATAGATGCTCTTTGTAGAGTTTTTTAGGATAATCACATTACAGGATTGTGGGTTTGGTGGCGTACGATGGCCAATGCTTATGCTATTTTACTAGCAATGCTTGCTAGATTCATTGGAGGTTTCCTTTGTCCCGATCCTAGGTCAAAGGGATTCTTTGTTGATTGGGGCCATGTACTTGAGAGCATGGTCGTGCATGGGAGAAAATATGCTTGGGGGATGTGCATGCTGGCACATCGTTATCATGATTTACATTCAGTTGTATATTTGGGAGGGCGTAGCCTATCAACGGGAGTTACTTTACTTCAGGTTTGGGTGTGGGAGCATATTTCTATCACATGACCATTGCTAGTACAAGATAGACCTGCTACTAGGCCTTATGTTTTTAGATACAGAGGTTGACTTACCCAGTTTAGGATGGGTAAGTTAGAGCACTGGAGGTGCCTATTGGATGATTTAGAGGCTATCACATGGTGCCCATATCTGGATTGTGAGCATTGGGAGGAGGATGATGCAGTTCATGGTTATTTGTGTGATTCCATCTACTTGATCGGTAGGACCCGCTTTGTATTGGAGAGATTCTTATTGCGGAGGGTCTATAGACAGTATGGGATTATTCAGTGCATGCCCTAGGGCGTTGCACATTATGCTCGACATCAAAGTGATACCATAGATTGGGGGCCATCACTATCTTATGATAATATAGTACAGGGATACCGTGCTCTACAACCTTCAGCTTGGGATATGCATCGTGATATTGTAGAGGCACCAGTGACTACAGAGTATGCACAGTATCTATCATTACATCCATGCCCTCAGATTACCATTCCTGATGAGCCAACGCCCCTACCCACAAAGGAGGATATTGCGGAGGATCCGGCCATAGCCATTGAGGCAGAGGAGGATATCGGTGCGAAGGAGGATATTGGTGTGAAGGAGGATAGTGGGTATGATAGTGAGGCGAGTAGTAGTGCTGAGAGTAGCAGTGACGATTGAGATGACGGTGATGACGGTGGTAGAGGGGTTGTGGCAGGTAGCATAGGTACATCCACTAGCAGGCCTCGTAAGAGGCGAGTAGTGGAGATTTCTTTGACAGATCATTAGTCACAGATTACTAGCTTACAAGTGCAAATACAAGCTTTTCCTGGTTAGCTTATTTAGGCACAAGGTTTACTTGTGCAAACACATACGCAGTTACAAACCTAGGCACAAACTCATACATAGATCTTAGCTTAGGTATAGGGACAGTTGGCAATTGTGAGACACAGATTTCCACACTAACTATGGAGAGAGACAGTGCTAGGCAGATCACCAAGTGGGAATAGGGGACTGCCAAGACCTTACAGCGGATAGCCGATGGTACCACCATTGACGATTATATGAGGGAGGTTCTTTGTGTTGGCTGAGAGGCAGAGTTCTGCAGAGGCCGTTACATGACGTCGTTCCTTCTGAGTGGAGAGTTAGTTATGCGTCATCCAGATCTGGCAGGACACATACCAGGACGGTTAGCGAGGGTGTGATGCAGGCTGCACGAAGATATTCAAGAGATCCGTGAGATCTGGGTTCTTTTGGTGGGGGAGGTACTGGTCCTGAGATGCTTGCACCATTTGGCAGTAGCAGATCCTAGCTGCCCCTATATGATTCTATGATATTCTTTTGAGACATGATGTATACTTCGATTCAACTAGTTTTGATGATGTATCTCTTTTATTTTAGACTTCATTGTATACTTGACATTGATGATTTATACGATTTTTATCGATCTATGATGGTTCTATTATGATTCTATGATGGATGCATTTACTTTCAATGTTCTATATGCCATGTGATTATTCTAATTATGATATTATAAATGCAATTTATATGATGATGATATGCTTATTATGTATTATGTTCTAATTAATGAATGATGTATGGATGTATGTTGTCGATGTTATGGATGCATGATTGTTTTCTTTTTATATGATAATCGAATGTGGATGTAATGATGTGATGCTAATGGGATGTACGTTCGTATGTTAATATGAATGTGAAAATAAGATCATGTATGATATAAATTATGAATTGATGGAAATGCAATAAAATGATGAACGAATAATGTGATGACTTGATGTATGGCAGAAATAATTGGTGGATGGATGAAAAATGCAATGATATGATTTAGTTTTTCAAATTTTCTCTTAGAACTTTTATATGATATGGATGCAACATGATTTGATTTAAAATGTATGAATGATGAATAGAAAATGCCTTCTAATGTGAAATTTTTTGATGCAACTACATTGTTATGATGATGTTTTTGCTTTATTTCAAGTATACTCAGTCTTATTAATAGAAAAGATAATCATCGATTTGAATCCTTTTTATAACAAACACTTTGCAGATGTAGAAATATTGTATGAATGCAATCTAATTTTATCATGCAAAAACTATATGCAAACTATTGGCATTTTAATAGTACTTTTGTGCTTTGTATCATCATAGAGCTTTTAAAAATATTGAAAGTGAGTACAAGCATCAATGGTATAATTTAGACCATGATGACCTGAGTACGACTTCCATGATTTTTGATATTGCAAATGAACACAAGCATCGAGGTATAATTAAACCGAGATGACCTGAGCATTTCTCATGTAAAAAGTCAAGGATCAATAATTTTAGTGTGTGTATTCCGAATGTCATCAGTGATACATTTGTAGAGCATGTCCCACAACAATTCACACATTAAATAATTAACTCCCAAACAATAGACAAATGAAAATATTATTCTTCTTCCTAGCTTCTCTAGTTCAATTCATCATCGAGTTGCTCCAAAGAAATGATAAATAATCAAAAAATACAACATATCCAACCTTTACTTACAGTGTTTCAATCATTATTCATATTAGATCATCCATCCTAATTTTGTGATGTTTTTTGTGATTTTCTGAGATTCTGGACCAAACCTAACCTATTGACCTATTTTAGGAGCCTTGGAGGCTGATCAAAGATTAGCCTTGCCTACGTTATACACGCAGAGACCACGTAGTTCGCTGGAAACAGACTCATGTTTTCAACTTTTTGAGTGATTTTTGACCATTTTTTTTTTTTTTTTGATTTTGATATGAGAAGGATGTTCAAAGTGTTTTTGATGATGATTGATGTTCAAAGTAGGGTTGTGTTTTGATCATTGTTTTTGTTGCATTTTGCTAAGCTCGTTTTTGCTTTATTTCCCCTAGTGATTTGTAGATGTTGTCCTCAAGCTAGGGTGAGACATGACTAGAAGCATTGATATGATAATGGATAGAAAGTGATGGTGAAAGTAACGAACATGATATGTACCCTAATAGATGGAAAAAGGTAGTTAAAATCACAAATATCACCTGTTTCCAGGTTTTCACTATATGTTTTTATTACACTTTTTTTAAATTTTTATGATCTCTTTTTTATTGATTTTTATTTTCTGATTTTTTTTAATAAAAAAATTCTATTACCAAGACACCTGTTTGCTAGGTTTTCATCGAGGAAACCATTGTTCAGAAGTTTGAAATGTGCACTAGGTGATTCAGGTGTAGTATCTTCTTAGATGGATATTGTTGAGAGGTTTGTCAAGCAAATCTCCTTCAGGTGTTGATAGATGATAAGTGCCTGATCCATACACTAATATGATGACAAAGGGACCTAGCTAGTTAGGTTCAAACTTCCCTTTCTTTTCTCTGTCCTGCTGATTTTTAGGGTTCTCTTTTAGGAGCAAATCGCCAACCTAAAAGACTCTAGGTTTTTCCCTATGATTTTAGCTCCTTGAAATTCTTTGTTGATATGTAGTTAGATGATTGATAGCTTGTTGACGATGCTCATCCAATAGTTCCAGTTCTTGAAGCTTAGATACTCTATAATCCTCCTTTGAGATGATTCCCTTTAGTGATACACAAAGTGATGGAATCTATACTTCAATGGGTAGTATGGCCTTTGATCGATATACCAAGGCATATGGTGTAGCTCCTATTGGTGTTCTGATGCTGGTTATATAGGCCCATAATGCGGGATTGAGCTGAACATGCCAATCTCGTCCAACATCATTAACCATTTTCTTGAGTATTTTCAGAATTGTCCTATTTGAGGCCTCTACCTGACCATTTCCTTGAGGATAATATGGTGTTGAGAAATGATGTTGGATATGAAATTTGTCACACAATTCCTGGACATCCTATTTTTTAAATGGTCATCCATTATCAGTGATAATGGACTGAGGTATGTCATACCGACAGATTATGTAGTTCAATATAAATGACGAGATTTGTTTCCCAGTGATAGTTGTGAGAGGAACTACTTCTATCCATTTTGTAAAGTATTATGTCGCTGTGATTATGAATTTGTGTCCATTGGATAAAGAAGGATTTATCTTTCTTACCAAGTCTAGTCCCCATTGATAAAAGGGCCATGTTGATGTGAATGGATGTAATTCTTGAGTTGGTGCATGGATTAGATTACTACGAATTTGACACTTTTGGCACTTCTTGACAAACTGATAAGACTCCTTCTCCATACTTGACCAGTAATACCCTAAATGGAGGAGTTTCTTTACTAGAGTTATACCACTTGAATGAGTTCTACAAATAAATTTATGAACCTCATGTAAGGTTGTCTCAAATTCGTTATATTCTAAACATCGGAGAAGGGTACCATCTAGACCTTGACGATAAAGTATATTGGCGATTAAAGTATGTTGGGCAGATTGGTGGATGAAGTTGCATTTTTGGTTTCTGGAAAGATCAGGGGGGAGGATGTTGTCTTTTAGGTACACACAGGTTTTTTCATAGATGGAGGATTCAACGATATCTAAATGCTATACGGTTTAGGTTTTCGAACTATTATAAGAAGGATTAGATACTTGTTCTACCATAAACTCATAATGACCACATTTCTCTGGTAATTGTAAAAGAGAAGCAATTGTCACCATAGCATCTGCCGCTTTGTTTTTTTCCCTTGGAATTTGTTCAAATTTGATATTGATAAATTATTGTTTCAGATCATCTATCAGCTACTTATAGGGCATCAACTTCTCATCTTTCATTTGATACTCATCATTTACTTGATAAATGACTAGTTGAGAATCCCCATATACTTGTAACTCTGTGATTTTCCATTCAATTGCCACTTTGATTCCAATGATTAATGCCTCATACTCCGCCACATTATTTGTGCATTGAAACATTAGTCTATAATATTTTGGGATAGTGTGTCTTTGGGATGTAATGAACAAAATTCATGCACCAGATCCTCTTTGTGTATATGATCAATCAAAGTAAAGTATCCATTGTTGTGGTGTTACTGTCAGAATGTCTGCATCAGGAAACTCCATTGTCATAGGCTGATCATCTGTTAAAGGAGCTTCGACTAATTGTTCGGTGATCACTTGACCTTTGATGGCTCTTCTTTCCACATACTGAATATAAAACTCACTTAAAAGCATGACCCGTTTGGCCAATCTACTTGTTAAAGTAGCCTTACTAAGTAAATATTTTAATGGATCGATTTTTTCTATGAGCCTGATTGTGTGAGTCAACATGTAATGCCGTAATTGCTGGGTAGGAAATACCACCACCAAACAAGATTTCTCAATGAAGGTATAATTTATTTCATAGCCATTCAAAGTTCTGCTGATGTAGTAAATGGCTTGTTCCCTTCCTTCATAATCTTCTTGTGCCAATAGTGCTCCTAAAGAAATATCCGTTGTTGCAATGTATAGTATTAAAGGTCTTCCTTTTTTAGGTGGCATGAGAATAGGTGGTGACATTAAATATTGATTTATTTGGTTAAAATTTGTTTCACACCCTTGATCCCATTTGAACACAACATTCTTATGTAATAGAAGATTAAAAGGGTGAATTTTGTCTGCCAACTGGGAGTGATTGTAGTCTTCCCTGTAGTGATCTTAGTTGACTGATGTTTCTGGGTGGTGGAATTTCCATTATTGCCCTTACCTTTGCTAGATCTACTTCAATACCTTTTTTTGATACTATGTATCCTAAGAGTTTTGCTGATGTAACCCCGAAGAAACATTTCTTAGGGTTTAGTCTGACATTGAAATTTTCTAGCCTTGGAAAATTTTGCCTAGGATATCCAAATGTCCTTCTTTGGAATAATATTTAGCTAGAATATCATCCACGTAGTCCTCCATAAAGGTATGCATCATATCATGGAAGATAGTGGTCATTTCTCTTTGATAGGTTGCCCCTGCATTTTTCAATCTGAAGGGCATGCCATTCCAGCAAAAGGTTCCCCATGGACATGTGAATGAAGTTTTCTCCTAATCTTTTGGTGCTATCTTGATTTGGTTGTATCTAGAGAAACCATCCATTATTGACAACATGGCATTCCCTGCTGTTAAGTCTACGCTAATGTCTATGTTAGGCAAGGGGAAATCATCCTTGGGTCATGCCTTATTTAGATCCCTGAAATCTATACATATCCTAATACTATTACCTGGCTTTGATATAGGTACAATATTTGATATCCATTCGGCATAATCGATAGACCTAATGAATTTGGCATCCAATAATTTCTTCAACTCAACCTTTACCATTAGTGCAATGTGTGGATGCATCTTTCTTAATTTTTGTTTTACAGGTTTGATCCCATGAGGTAAGGACAAATGATGCATTAAAAGATTTGGGTCTAAAACCGACATATCAGAGTATGACCAAGCAAAGTTAATGCTTCTTTCTACAAATAATTTGATAAATTCAGGTCTTTCTTGTTCTGTCATAGATTCTGCCAGATGTAAAATATTTTCTCTTTCTTCTATTCCAATGTTTATAGACTGTGTAGGCTCTACCAGAACTGATGACCTTTCATGATAATGCTCCGGAAGGGTGTCAAAGCTCCCATCTTTCAATGCCTCAGATAGGTTTTCACCATCCGATCCATTCTTTATTTTTCTCTTTTCAAGATCTAATATTGCCATAGAATGGTTTTCACCATTAGATCCATTGTTCTTATTTTTATTTTTGCAACTGGAAAATTTGACACCCTCCATTCGATCCACGTTGTTATGAGATTTATGGGTAGAACTTGTATCAGTTTCATCATAACAAAGGAAATTTATGGTAGCATCATCATTTGCATAGATGGGTACATTTAGAGGTTCAATGGGTTCCCAATCGATAAGTTCAGGATGGACTAAGGGCAGGAAGTCATCAAATTAACTTGGGTCGATGGCAGTAAGGGTTCAAACAGTTATTTTGTTAGAGTTGTTACTAGGGATGTCAAGGTTAATGATGTTACTCTCCTCGAGATTATCTAGTTCACTCGATGTCTGTTCATCCTCACTTGAGTCATTGATATTTTGTGATCCTAATACAAATGATCTAGACCCTAAGCTCTATCCCTCCTCACGTGTAGGTGCATATTGTTTTATGACATCAATTTGGACATCTGTGTAAGATATATCGAAATATAGATCCCATTCATATTCATTAGAATCTGTTTCAGAGCTATTTCTTACCTGAAGGATTCTTTCAACGACCTTCTTTGTCAATTCTTGTTTTTCTTCTTCTCAGTAACCCAATCCTATCTTATCTTTTGAATGAAGAGTAAGAGGTTGAATAGGTTCCACAATGCCTTCTTTCATTTTTCCAACAGGTCCCTATCCTTCATAACCCATTTTTTCTAAAATAGTCTTTCCTTTGCCATACTTATCTGTCTTCATTTTGATTTTTGTTGATGTCGATGTTTCTTCATCTTTGTACAACCAATCGAGGATAGCTTTATTTTTTGATTCATCCTCTATAGTACCAGCTCTCACAAATATTTCCTCTAGAACCATGGCAGGTTGTGATGTTTGTTGTTTTATCATTGATGGTTGTCAATACGTATTTGGAGATGGCATCAATTGTGAAAGATTAAGAGACTGCTCAATAGAATATTGTCCCATGCCTTTGTCTGTTAGCTGGACTTGTTCTTGGAATTTTTGTGATAGAGAATTTAGAGGATCCTTTTTGTCTATTAATGTAGTTTCAACAAAATTTGTATCTTATGATTTATCCTTTTTCTCCACCCACTTAGATATAATGTTTGGAGGTTTTTCACGATCTGATGAATTTGAAGTGCATGCTTCCCTATTGTGAGGCACAAAAGTGTCTTGAGAAGTTATGAGTGTGTTACAATGTTGAGGATTGTTACAATCTGCTGATATAGCCACCTCTTGTCCATTTACTAGAAATTTCAAATATTGGTGATAGGTTGAAGGTACTACCTACATTTCATGAATCCACATACGTCCTAAGAGTATACTATAGGTTAACTCTTTTTCCAGTACTTGACATGCTATATTTTTCATCATTGGTCCCACTTGAATGGGCAACACAATCAGTCCTTTAGAAGATCTTTCTTCCTCATCATAAGCTTTTATTGCCATTTTTCTTCGGGTATCAATAGCATTATCTTAATACCCTAGTGCACAGATTAACTTTAAAGTAAAAATGTTCAAACTAGCTCCCCCATCTATTAGGAATCTTTTAACATGATGCTTGTGGATCAATACTTCAATATGGAGGGTGGTGTTATGTGGATGATTAAGGGACACATCATCTTGTTCAGAGAATGATAAACAATGTGGCGTGGTCAAATGTCCCACCATATCCTAGAATTGAAAAACATCTAGGTTGTTGGGTACTGTGGTGGCAACAAGTGCTTGTTCTAAAACTTCCTTATGTGATGGTGATAGTTTAAGGAGTTCAAGTATTGATATTTGCACTGGTATTTTCTGAATTTGGTCGACAATGTTGTATTGACTTGGAGGTGGAGTTGTGTTTTTAGGCGCAAATCCCTTTAAAATTACCTTGGATTGCCCCCTTGTCATTAAATTAACCAGTTGATAGTTTTGTATTTTCCTGATTTGTAAAACATTTATCTAATTGTTGGATATTTGTATGCTCGGAATTAGATCTAGGGGGATAATTTCACTGGTTTGGTTGTTGTCCATGTGATTACTGGTTGCAATATCACTTTCGACTTTGGATAAACAAAAGATCATGTTATCGTAAATGTGATTGACATTTTTTCCTTTACTGTTTGTTGAAGATGACCCTCCCTTGTCGTAATTTGGTAAAGGGTCTTTAAGGGCTATATGATCATTGTTGTTTTGATGTCCCTCTATGCTTACCTTTTTGTTGTCAATCAGATCTTGGAATATATGTTTTAATTCCATGCAAACATTTGTCTTATGTCCCTTATTGTTATGGAAGTTACAATAATCTACGTCATTCCACCATGGTGGTTTGACTTTTGGATCCCAAAATCGTGCATCTTGTGTAGTGATAAGATCACTTGCAATAACTTCCTTCATTGCCGATTCCAGTGTTTGGCCTAATGGTGTGAATCAACGCCAATTTGATGATTTTTGATACGTTTGTGGTTTTGATTCTCTTTTTTTTAGATTATTATTTTTATTGATATTTGACTTGATGTTTTGATCACTGTTTTGGTTTATTTTTGCAGTAGAGACTGTCAAGTTAAAAAATGGCTTTGTATTTTGTAAGTCATTTGCAGTTTCGTTGATCCCAGTATTTTTGTTCTTTTTCCAAAATTTAGGTTTGTCATTGTTGGTGTATTGATTTGAGGAGTTGGTGTTGTTTGATTTTTCATTGTAGTGTTTGATCACCCCTTGTTTGACTAAAGCTTCTTCGATTTTAAGGCCATTTTCAATCACCTTTTCAAATGTTGGAGGGCAACTCATTTCATCAGTCAGGTTATCAATGAATAACTCCATTTTTTCTTCCTCAGGTATGGAGCGAGGATACCTAGCAAATAGTCTTCACCATTGTAAAAAGGACAGGAATGTCTCACCTTTGTTTTGCTTCATGTTATAGAGGTCCTTTATCGTGATGTCATGTTGGATGTTAAAATAATATTGTGATATGAACCTATTGACGAGCTCTTCAAAAGTGTGTATTCCTGGTTGTAGTTTGGAAAACCATTCCATACATTGCCCTCCTAGGCTTCTTGGGAATAACCTCATTAGTTACATTTCTTCCTGCACAAATTCTAAGCTCATGGTCTTGAATTCCCTTATATGGTCGATTGGATCTGTCTTACCATTGTATTTGTTATATCTTGGGAACTCGCAGAGTCTAGGGAAAGGTATCATGTCTACTGTTGAGTCAAAAGGATAAGGAAAAATTTCTTGCAATACATACCTCTTCGTGTTTCCCTTTGTTATATCTTGTAGTTGTTGTTGTAAGTTCTTCATTTGACTTGTTAAGGTAACAATTGGATCTACATTTGGTGTGTTTTGTGGTATTTCGGTTTCATTTGTTCAAGGTGCTTCTTTTAAGTGATTGACATCGAAAATTTTGGGAAGTTTGGCACCTTATTTAGCTAGCATTAGGAGATATTTCTCCATGTCTTGCTCTAAGATCTTTTCCATAAATTTATGGAATTTTGGGTCTTGTTGCGCTGGTTGTATGTCCTCTGCTATTATTTCATTTGTGTCATTTTGATGAAGTCCACTCCAAGGATTTTCTTCAGCCATAATGTTTGATGTTTCAATTTATTTTTCCTTAAATTTCTGTCTTTGTGATCTCGTCAAAATTGGCATACGAGTGTTTGTTACTTTCACTAAACTTTGATCTTCTATGTTTGGATTAGTGTCAATTCGATTTTAACAAAGTCAAATAGAATGATATATTCTATTGATGAGACCAAGTTAAAAATATGATATTGTGTTTCATTTCATGATTGTAGGATGTCAAAATCCTAATGGGGAAACTTAACTCAGTAATCCAGATTTGTGTTTTGATAATTGGACACTTTGTAGTTTACAAGATTCGGGTTTTAGTTGAAAGAATTTCGACTTGTAAGAACCTATTTTTTTTCAGGTCTAAGACACTCTCTAGACTGAGAAGATAGTTTTGGTTGACAAAAATCCATGTTATAGTTGTTAACTAATTTGACTGATATGTTTGTAAGCTCTCTATTTTTTGTAGTTTTTTGGAAGCACTAAAACAGAGCGCAAAAGTGCTTATTTCGGGTAGTGCTAAAACAGAGTGTTGAAGCGCTATGAAAGTACTTTGAATCGCTATTTGGTGAAAAGCGCTAAAATAGAATGCATAAGCACTATAATATTTGATTGAAGTACTAAAACAATGTTCAAAAGAGCTGAAACAGAGTGTGTAAGTGCTACTTTTGATTTAGAAGCGCTAAAACAGACCTCAAAAGCACTAAAACAGAATGTGGAAGTGCTACTTTGGATTTCTTTATTGAAAAATTTGATCTAGCCTTGTGGAATATTTTATCATTGGTTGTGGGATGGAGGACTAACATATGGGTTGACTATGATTATGATGTTGTGTAAGAGCTCTTCTTTGAAAAAAAAGCTTGTGAATAAAGAGGCTCTAAGGCATAATCACTAGTAAAACCCCTAGCAAAATCGTGATACCTATGGATGAAAGTTCTATGATGAAGCAAGATTTTTCTACTCTGATACAAGAAACGTCCTCTTCTCAAAATATTTTGGTAACCCAATGGTCTCTTTGGTTTCTTGATTTTGATGGATTTCTTGACAAATTTTTTGGATTTCCAATTTCTAATCATGATTTTTTCTAGGTGATTTTGTTTGACTCTTTTTGATGTTTTTTCGGATGATCTTTATCTGAGTTAAATGATTTGAGAAAATGACAAGCAATTGTAGAATAGTTGTCTTTAATCCTAGAATCTACATAGATAGTGTATGTCCAAGAACCACAAATGGTCCCTATTGATTTCCACTGGTTTGTTTTAACAAAAATACACTTCAGACAGACTCACTCTTAAGGTCAAAAAGGTCATCGTTATACTCAACAGTCCACATCTTAAAATTGCATTGACTCACACAGCTGTGTCACCCCCTAGAGGGCGCCTATGTTTTTGTCTTTTCTAGGTGCACACTCAAAGTTGGATTTCTCGTCCCTTGAGAAAACGGTCCTTGGCAACTATATGGTGAGTGTCTTGGGGGCAGATTGTTCCCTCCCCTTGCACTATAGTATTACAATGTTTGGTTATTGACTCAACTGGATACTACACTATGGTTCTTAGATAGGGTTTCCGTTCAGAGAGGAAATAGATAAACTCCCTCAGGAGACCTCCCAATCTTTAAAACAAAGATTTCGGGGATGGTTATCTTTGCACAACTCCGAAAAAATATGGGTTTCCCCATATTTGCTTTTAATTTTATAGTGGGGTGGAAAACCTGGGTTTGGTTGTTCCCACTTAGGTCATTCTCGTAGGGTGAGTAATTTTTCCAACTACGATAGGGCATCTAAAGGATTTAAAAAGTTTAAATTGCATGGAAATAAAGGATGAGTTTGGCATTTTGATCACCCAGTAAAGGGGAGAGCATAAGCCTATTCACCACACAAGCATAGTAATCAATGTGACAAATTTTGCTATTCTATGTGAAAATTTTGCTTCACAAAAGTCATGATGTGAATTTTAACTGATATAGCAAAATGTGTGATGTCTATCCTAGGATTGATAAATTTTAAATCAAGTGACTACCCTAGGATTGATTATTTTTAGTCCAAATGCATCAAAATAAAAATTCTAGCCGCAGTCGTGTCGGATCCAGATAAGTGGTTATAGAAGCACTGAAATAGAGAATATAAGCACTACAATTTATATCAGATGCGCTATAGTCAAAAGCACAACAATAGTTTTCCGAAGCACCATATAATTTCCCAGAAGCGCTATACCAAATGTGCAAGAAACGGATGGCTGATGTGCTGAAATAGATCATGGAAGTGCTATAGTTTCCTTCCCAAAAGCACTAAAATAGATTACATAAGTGCTATAGTGTCTGTGGAAGCGCTGAAACAAAGCTCAAAAGCACTATAGTTTTCGTCAAAAGCGTCAGAAAAGCTCTCACTCATGCTAAACTAAATACGCCAAAAACCTATGCCTCACTTTTTAGATTTTTTTTGTAAAATATGGGGTTATGCCCCATTGTGGGTGTCGAATTGTAAGTGTGAAATAAGTATGAAAGTAAATAAAACTTCTTAATGAAAAATTATATCAAGATAATCTATAATTAAACTAATTTAAAACAAGAAACTTGAAAGCGTCTCATTGTATCCTATCTCCAAAGATTTATCAAGTCAAGAAGCTCTCAGATTTAATAAGACACTATGATTGTTAAAATGACAATTTAAAGAACGAAATGATGCTGATACAATGATCTAATCCTATATCATAATATCTAAATGATAAAAGGAAGCTAATTTAATCTATGCTTGACATGAAATTGATGGATGAAAGCTACAGTATGCAGCCATGATTATGATTCTAAAATGCTATGATGCTATGATTGCTTGATGCTATTGCTACAGAGTAAGTTTGCATAAAGTTGGGATCTTTTCTTTGTTGTACAGGGCTATATTTATAGATTTCCAGGCAACAAATTTGCATAGGGGCAGAAAACAAAGGCCTGGATTCAATCTGGAGGATTGAATGATGAAAGATGAAGAAGTTGGAGAAGATTTTGGGACTGGTTCCCACCCACGAAAACACCAGGCAAGAGGATAGGAAGAATTAATGGAAGAGGGTTGAAAGATTGATTCAAATTTGTCTCCGATTTGTCTCCAAATCTTCCCATGAAGATTGAATCAATTAATTTAGACATAAATTAGACATATGATATCTAATTTAGTTTTGAGAAAATAGAGGAATTTGATTTATGCCTTTATTTAAATATTTTGATTTATTTAAATTTAGTAAAAGGGAAATAAATAATTTAATAAAACAAACTATAGAAGTTGTTTATTAAATTAGAATGGAAGAAAATGACAATTAAACAAATAAAGTGTTTAACCCTTGTTTAATTTATTTAAATGATGTGATAGAATAAAATAGGGGAAATTGATAATTAAATAAAACAAAGTATTTATTTATTTTTATTTAATTAAGATGAAATAATAGAAGAATTTAGAAGAATTTAAATGTGAACTATATAAATAAATATTTCTATTTATTTAATAGTAGAGGAATTTAGAATAATTAATCAAATAAGTCGTATTAAATTAATCAGATTCTCCAGACCAATTTTAGGTGTATACAGGGATAATACCAACAAGACATATTCCTTCACCAAATCAGAATCCAAAGAAACATTATGTTAGGACATATTCCCACACTAAATCAAAATTTGTCACAGAATATTGCATTTCATAACACTTACATCGATCCTAGCAACGCAACCAACATGTCTTTAACACAAGTAGATGTTTTACAAAATCAAATGCAAGCTCTCCAACAACAAATGGACAATATGTCAATGTCAGGCACACAAACTATTTCAACACAAGATTTATGTCCATGTCCTTTTGACAAAGCCCTTACATGACACCCTTTCCACATAGATACATTATACCAAATTTTCCTAAGTATAATGGGAAGATGAATCCTCTAGAACACATCAGAGAATTTTCCACAACATGCATGGACATATCGTATGACCCCACATACCTTATGATACTTTTCCTGTGAACCCTTGTCGGGATAGCATTGGAATGGTTCTCTAAACTTCCATACAAAAAAAGATTATGAGGCGAATTAGCTAAAAAATTTGTGAAACACTTTGCCTTCAACATAGACAATGAAATCATGATAGCTACCTTGTGTCACACCATACAAGAAGACAGAGAAAAATTCACCACTTTCTTCCAGAGATGGAGGATTTTAGCTAGTCGTTGTCCTGTTGAGATACTAGAGAAATAAAATGTCACAATATTGCTTGAAAATATTCATCCAAAAATGTGAAGTGACTTACGAGTACATTGTTGTACCTCTTTTTTGGATTTAGTGCAAAAAGGAATAATACTTGAGAAAGCCCTCATTGACAAAGGGGAAATTAAGACACCAGGTATGAATCCAGTTGTTCAACACCAAAATGCTCCCAACGATAGACACAAATTTTGGTCTAAAAAATAAATGTAACTAATGATGGTATTGTTGATGCTAAGACCCTACAAGGAGAACCTGTCATCACACTTAGAGGTTACAAACCCTCTCATGACATGCTTAACGATGTTGATCAAATGCCAAATTTGTACAAAATTTACAACAACAACGACCACAGAGGAGATTTCCAAAACGTGATTTTACCCCCTTAGGGGAACCAATCGAGACAATTTACAAAGAACTGATTAAAGATAAACTCATACAACCTATGGAGCCAAAACAATATGATCCTCGATAGTTCAAACCCTCATGGTGGGATGAAAATGCCTATTGTGAGTACCATCAAACTAAGGGACATAACCTACAACAATGCCGACAACTGAAGAATATCATACATGATTTTTTTGAAGATGAAACTATAGAAGTCAATGGGAAAAAACATACTAAAAATAGTAATCAAAAGGTCTTCACAGATCCATTACATGACCATGGGAAAGGAAAGGCCCTCAGTTCAGGAACTAAGACTAATACCTCGGCTAACTATGCAAATACCAAGGACGACTATGGAAAGGGTACGATCATAAATCACATTCGAGCTACTAATGAAAATATCCATACCATTACCATAAAGAAGCATCCTAGATGTGCTTTCAATACATGTAGAACTAAGATAACCTTTCCAGGTCCTTCATCAAAGCCATCACCATAGTCTTCCAAGCCTAAGTATAATTTACTTGACCAGTTGGGGAAGAACCCAACACAAATATCCATCTTGGAACTGTTGACCCTATCACCTGATTATCGAGCTATTCTAGACAAAGCCTTACGAAGCACAACTATCCCCACCAACTTGGATGTCAATCATTTTGAAGAAATGATAGGATATTTAACCAATTCACATCATGCAACCTTCTCTCAATAGGATTATTCAACTGAGAATACTAACCATAACGACCCACTAAATGTTGAAGTTCTTGTCCATCAAAACAAAGTCAGATGAGTCTTGGTCAATAGAGGAGTAGGGTTAAATATTTGTACCTTGAAATTGGTTAAGGCATTAGGTTTCTTAGAAGCATGCACAAACACCACTAAGATTATAGTCATCAAGGCATACAATGATGAGGAAAGATCAGCTAAAGGAGTTGTAACACTCCCTATCAGAATTGGCCCTATGGTTATGGACACAAGTTTCCAAGTCTTGGATCTCACCCTTCCCTATAATATTTTACTGGGTAGACCTTGGATACATGCTATGAAAGATTTACTTTCCACTTACCATCAGTTTCTTAAATTCCCATACAATGGCACAGAGATCACAATCAATGGTGATCCAAATCCTTTCCAATATTGCACAAGCCTACATGAAATACCACAATGGCAGGTGCTAGTTAATCAAGAGGCTTCATCCTCCACCTTATCCCTATATGTTGATCCATCTACTCTTTCCAAGTCCATTTTATCACAACCACCATCATCCACTCCTATGGTGGAGATCCAAGATAAGGGCTATGGAGAATATCATAGGAAAGCATCCTATTGTGTCAGTCAGTTGGTTCCTCCCAAGTCATATGGTTTACCCATAATAGAGAGGAAAAAATCAATTGTCACAATACATGTCCCTCCTACAATGACATTAACAAAATGGGGAGAGTTAAGTAAAGAAGTTGTGGACCAAGAAGACGCCACCTCTTGGTTGTATAATGAAGACAATGAAAACCCTCCACCGTCTATTCAAATATCTAAAGATCAATATGGAAAAGGCTTCATGATAATGCAAAGGAAAGGATACTATGTACATAGTGGGTTAGGATTACATCAAAATGGAAGGACTGATCCAATCATTGTTTCACAATGACCAAAAGGCTTAGGGCTAGGGTCCTAAGGATGACTTCAAAGATATCAACAAGGTAGGTCCTAAGGATGACTTCCCTTTGCCAAACATTGACATGATAGTGGATCTTACAACAAGATATGAGATGCTATCCCTCATGGATGGTTTCTTTAGGTATAATCAAATCAAAATCACAGCTGAGGACCAACATAAGACAACTTTCACATGTCCATGGGGAACATATTGCTGGAAGGTCCTACCTTTTGGGCTCAAAAATGTTGGAGCTACATACCAATGTGCCATGACAACTATATTCCATGACCTTGTACATACTCTCATGGAAGACTATGTGAATGATCTAGTAGCCAAGTCATTGACAAGACTTGATCACTTGCAGGTCCTAGATAAAATGTTTCAAAGACTAGAAGTGTACAAAGTAAGGCTAAATCCAAAAAAATGTGTCAGTTTCATTCAATTAGGAAAAATTCTAGGATACATCATTTCTAGACAAGGAAATGAAGTGAACCCTACAAAAGTAAAGGCTATAATGGACATGCCTCCTCTAGCCAATATCAGTCAGCTAAGAACATTACAAGGGAGACTACAGTCTATCAGATGCTTGATAGTACAATTAGCAGAAAAGATACATCCATTCCAACATCTACTCAAAAAGGTGTACCATTTGTATGGACAACAAAATGCCAAGAAGCTTTTCAAAAGATCAAGGATTACCTACTTACACCACCTATTTTAATGCCGCCTATAGATACTCGCCCTTTGATACTCTATATTTCAACAACACAATCAACATTAGGAGCCTTAATTGCATAAAATGATGATGAAGGTCATGAAAGAGTAGTGTACTATATCAACCATACTTTGGTGGGATATGAGCTAAACTACAGTAACATAGAACATGCTTGTCTTGTAGTAGTTTTTGCTGCTCAAAAACTTAGGCACTATATGCTAAACTGCCAAACCATGTTGGTCACCAAGATAGATCCTCTTAAATATCTCCTAAGTAAAGCAACACTAATAGGTCAATTGACTAAATGGGTAATGATACTTAGTGAATATGACATCTAGTATGTGGAACTAAAAGCTATAAAAGGGCAAGCTACTTCAGATCAGTTGGAAGATGCACCAATTAAGGCCAACCATCCTTTAGTGGAAGATTTTACTGATGAGTTCATCTTCACCATTGACAAAAGAACCACATTGAAGTTATACTTTGACGGGTCCCATACTAATCATGGTTTAGGAGTAGGTATACTGTTTGTTACACCACAAGGTGACAATATTCCTAAGTCATTCAGAACTGCATTCCCTTGCACAAAAAACATAGTATAATATGAAGCCCTTGTGATAGGACTAAAAATGGTAGTCTGAAAAGTTAATGACGAGTATGAAACTAAAGATGAGAAACTTACCCCATACAAGCGCATGATAGACAACTTCAAGCAATATTTTGATAACAACAACTTTCAAAAAATACCTCACATTCAGAACAGGGCAGCAGATGCTATGGAAACCATTGGTTTATTATTGGATATACCTAGGAACGTGCCTAAATTCAAGTTTTTGGTCGAACAGCTTTTGGTCCCTGCCTATGACGTCCCAGATTTTGCAATTGTGTGTGTGATTGTTGGTCCTACTTCCCCCTAGTACAAAGACATATATAACTACCTCCATGCCCAAATCCTACCCTTAGACCTATCGAATAACCAACGTAGGAAATTTATCCGTAAGTCTTCCAAATATACCATCATCGGAGATACCCTTTATAGCGTACCTTAGATAATACCTTGTTGAGATATCTCAATGCTGAAGAAGCACAAGCAATCTTACATGTGATACATGAGGGTATATGTGGATCCCATTCTAGTAGTCCAACCTTAGCCAAGAAGATTGTGAGACTAGGATATTATTGACCTACCATGGAAAATGATTCATATGTCTTCGTCAAGAAATGTCGATAGTGCCAGGTACATAGAGACTTGATACACGTGCCAGCACAAGAGATTCAACTGATAACTTCACCATGGCATTTTTCCCAATGGGGACCTGATCTCATAGGTAAGATACATCCTCCATCTTCCAATGGCCATAAGTTCATTATAACCACAACCAAATACTTTACCATGTGGATTGAGGCTATTCCTATGACCTATATTACCGACACACAAATTTACAAGTTTATCCTAAACTACATAATCTATTAGTATGGTGTTCCTCAATCCATCATCTAAGATAATGGTCACCTATTTAAAAACCAAGAAGTCCACCATCTCTGGGAAGAATTCCATATCCAACATCATTTTTACACTCCATATTATCCACAAGGTAACGACCAAGCTAAGGCATCTAATAAAATAATCATCAGAATCCTCAAAAATACTATCAATAACACTGGTTGTGACTTATGGGCTTACCACACAAGCATCCGTACCCCCACCAACACCACTCTATATTCCATGGTATTCGGTTATGAAGCTATATTACTTATTGAGGTCAAAATTCCTTCCTTAAGGGTATCTTTAAAATGTCATATTGATGATGAAGAGTATTGTGTGCCAAGACTACATGAATTATAATTCCTAGATGAATGAAGACAAAATGCACTTGATCATCTTCAAGCATATCAAAACCATCTTCATCACAGCTATAATAGGAAATTTTTGAGTCGACACTTTGACATTGGTGACTTGGTCTTAATGGAGAACCCAAAGAATCAAGCTGAAAGAGAAAAGCCAGGAAAGTTTGAACCAAACTGGTTAGGGCCTTATATTGTTACAGAAGCCTTTGGATCATGAGCATATAAACTTTCTATCCCTGAAGGAGAACCACTATTATCACCTATCAATAACCTTCATTTGAAGAGGTTCTATGCATAGCTTTTGGGAACCTTGTCTTAATTAAAAAAAAAAGAAAAAAAGAGGTCATTACTTTGATGAAAATCTGCTAAACATGCGTCTTGGTAACACCAAAAAAATTGAAAAAATCAATAAAATAGTAAAGAGAAATAATTCATGCAATAGTGAAAACCACTTCAGTGGCGCTTTGGATAAGTACTGTTGATGCAAAAGTTTTCAGGCAATAGCCTTATGGGAAACTTAGCTATTGGGGGACCTATGCGCGTAGCTAAGTGACCTCTGGGGTTTTATCGAAGCCAACTCTTCATTTTTATGGGGGGATGAAAATAGTAAGAATATGAACATAAAATAAAAAAACCTAAGCTAAGGTGATGCGCCAAATCAAAAAATGGTTAATTAAGCACAATTCTGAAACAAAGGCTCGAATAGTAACTAGTGTCTATCAAATAGATAATTCCCAACACTGCAATTATAAGAACATCAAACTATTTGCATAGTATAACCAATACAAAATAATCCAACACAGAAGAGTAGCAACATGATTTGCATTTTATTAAGATACATAAAGATTACAAAAGCTTGAAACAGACATTCATATGCTTCAAAAAATACAAGAACAGTTTAATGTCCTATTAAATGCGTGAAAACAAAAAGGCCGAATTGTCTAACATAGTTTGCAAGTTCAAGTTCAATAGAAAACATTACAAAGGCTAATTCCTAGTGCAAAAGAAATTTTAATCCATATAACAACCAAAAAATGAGGAAAACATTGCTTAAATAAGCCAGTCCACCACCTGAGGACCCCAGCAAGAAAGATGCTTTCCTCGAAACCACCAACAATCAGGATTTTCTTGAGCTGACACCAATAGAGAGATCATCCAGAAAAACGCTAGCAGGCATGGCCAGAAGAAGCATGGGCCACACAGCAGCAAAAAAAGAGAACACGCGGCAACAGAATGAAGACCAATGCACAAGCATCGAACCTGAGATAATAGATGCATGAACAAGCGCCATGTGGAAAACCTCCTAGCGAAGGAAACCGCAGTGTGGGCTTGAGATAACAGATGCATGAATGAGTGCCACATGTCAAAAAAATGGAGCCCGGTGAAAGAAAGGTGAGATGGCCCAAAAGAAAGCTCCGATAGGAAAGCACGTGTACAAACTCCCAGCAATAGAAATTGCAGTGCGAACCTGACTCAAAAAGAAACAAGTAGAGGCCACGCATAAAGAAAATGGAGCTCGGCAAAAGAAAAGTGATACGACCCAAAAGAAAGCTCTGATAGGAAGCCACGTGGTGAATGCCAAGAAGCTACGAGCGATACCAAGATACAAAAGGCAAAGCCACAAAATGAATAGAAACCGCGAAGGAAAAGCGGTGTGTGAATAATTATTCATAGTTATGATGCATCATAAGATGCTATAAGTTGCTAGGCATGGATATGGGTGCCCAACTTTGGAAGGGTCCCTTTGACACTTGTATGTTGCATGTTGATTCCACTTGGATGCTTGCATGTGGGAGAGAGAAATTGGATGCTTAGGCCTTGTTGGAGACATTTTCTATAAGTATTTGCCATGCATTTGATGCTGCATAATAGTTTTACACGTACCTAGGTTTTACTGGAGTGATGGTTGAAAGACAGAGGAAGTGAATGTATTTGTAATCTACTTTTGTGAAGATAATACAACTTGGCCTCTTTTCTAGGTGGAGATTTTTTACCGAAAAGGGTTTTCTCCAAGTTAAACATTGTGTTGTGTGCTTAATTTTTCTTTTGGAATATTTCTATTTTGTGGGTTTATATTTTATGTTACAATCTCCATTGATTTACACACTTAAAAGGTTGCAAAAGTTTATCTTAAATCAGATTTCCATTTGGGTAGTTGTCCTTTCATTTCTAACAATGTCCCCTTTGGCCCTAACTCCTAATGAGGAGAATAATAAAATCTCTCAAAATGAACCTAAGTATGGTATTGAAAAGAATTCTAAGGAAATGAACTCTGGCATGGGTAACCATCCAAGGTTAAAAGAAGATGCTAATCTTAATTCAAAATCAAAATTGAAGCTCTAAGAGAAGCCCTTGGACCTCTCCAGATTTGAAGAAACTTTTAATAATACACTAATCTCTAATTATGACTCTCCAAGTGAGGTGTCCAAAGATGGAGTACCTCAAGACCCTACAATAAATAATAAGGTGGAACTACCTCAAGTTGCAACTAAGAAGAATCCCCCCTACTGAGGATGCCATCAGTTCATAGGTATTTCAATGAAAGATGGGAACATCTCAGCAGGAAATGGGAACTCTAGTGGCTCAAACTAAAAAAGAAAGAAGAGGACAAAAGAATCTCCATACCCCTTTATCAAAAGGTTGGATAATGAAAGAAGTCTTCCTAAATGATATGATAGCTTTAGGAAATCAATGGATACAACCTAATAAGTAGTTTTCATGGATATAAACTACATATCTTGGAATGTGAGGGAGCTTGAGTCCCTGGATAGAAAATATATTGGGAGGAATTTTTTAAATCTTAACAAGGAAAAGGAGGTTGTCCTCTTACAAGAAGTCAAAGCTAACCTGGTCACTCTAGAAACAATATTGAATTTTATTTGGAAGGACTCAATGCCCTTTACAACAAGACATGAAAAGGGGAAAGGAGGGGCAATAATCTTGCTCACTAATGCTTGGGGGAAGTATGTGGTTGAAAATGGTTCATCCCCATGCCAAAGAGTTGTGTGGATAATAACTGAAAAAGATGGTGTCAAATATGGCATATGCTCAGTTTATGCCCCTAATGATTATAGGACATAGATAATCTTTGGAAATGGGTCTTTGAACTCCCCAATATCCCTTGGATAATAGGGGGAGACTTCAATATGGTTGAGTATCATGAGGATAAAAATGGTGGAAATAAAATTGATTGGAAAGGAAATGAACTCTATTATTGGGATAAAATGAAGTCTAAACAACAACTCTTGGACCCACTTCTTGGAAATAAAAAGGACAAAAAAGTTATTTGGTATACCTGGTGCAACTCTCAGAAAGGTAACAACAAAATTTACTATAGGTTCCAGATATGTTCTATGCCAACAAGAACTTCATCTTTGATAAAAATGAAGAGGGATAAATTGTGAAAGTGTACCATATACCCTATTGTATCACCACCCCATCTTAAAAAGGCTTCACTTGAGACATGATGAGCATAGAAACACTAAAAGGGACAATATATTTAAGTTAAATACCAATTTATTAAGAGATCAAGACTTTAATAATGCAGTGTTTACACTTAGGGGAATTAATAGATGGATGTTGAAAGATGTACCACTAAGTGAGAGATGGGTGAAAAATGTAAAGGGATGGAGAGTAATATATCAAACTATTGGAAAGAAGAGGGTCATGGATCTCAAACATGATGAACTACAACTAAATAAAAGACTATTAAACGCTGAGTGCAACATTTAGAATCATCCCTCCAATATTGCACTCTTATATGAGCTATTCCTTGTGGAAGATTCATTGAGGAGAGTCAAAACCAAAAAATCCCAAGGTCTGAGAGTCAAATCTTGGATGAGTTGGCTAAAAAATGGTGACAAAGGAAAAAAATACTTCTTTAAAGTGCTTAAAATAAAAGAAGCAAAAGAGAAAATTGAAAAGATTTGGATGAAGGATGTTTCCATCATTGATCAAGAACAAATTAAAAAAAACCCTTCTTTAATTTCTACAAGAAATTTTTCTCCTCAGATGGGAACCGTGGGGAAGTTAGTAAAGCAAGAGATTTGTGCTAACAAATCATTCCAAAAAAGCTAACTGATGAGCATGTGGGAATTTTGGACAAAACAATTACTAAGGATGAAATTAAAAATACTATCCAAGCATTAAATAATGATAAATACATTGGGGAAAATGGCCTCGTGGTGGAATTTTACAAGCAAAATATTGAATGGATCGGTGATGACATCCTCCAAATGTACAAAGAAGCTACCAATAAGGGGTCTCTGGGTAAATAAATCGACAAAGGAATCATTAAGTTGTTACCCTTGAGGAAGGTAATAAGATTACTTGAAAATTGGAGGCCTATCACCCTATTGAATGTTTTATACAAAATCTTAGCCAAAACCTTGGCCAACAAGTTTGTAAACATTCTTCCAGATTTTGTAAGTATCACTCAAACTAGCTTTATAAAAGGTAGATATATACTGGATAATTTGATCACTAGTTGGGAAGCCATGAACTAGAGGTAGCAATGCTTCTTCTAGATTTAAAAAAAGTATATGATAGAGTGGAGTGAGAATTTTTCCTCTTATCTTTGGAATCCTTTGGTTTCCTAAACATCTTTTGCAGATGGGTCAGAGTTCTCATGAAGGATGCTAATGCTTAGATTGAAGTCAATGGTTCTCTGAAAAGAGAGTTCCTATTGTAAAGATCAATTAGGCAGGGTTTTCCTCTTGCCCCTTCCCTCTTTGTAATTGCAGTGATGAAATATTCTACTTTTTAAGAGAAAGTTCTGCTTCTCCTAGAGTCAAAGGTATCTCACTTCCAAACAGTGAGGAGATAATAAATCTGAAATTTCCAGGTGATACTACCATTTTTTTGAAATTAGAGGAGGAAAACATGGAGTCCTTACAAAAAAATCTAAGTTTTATTTTTCAAGCTTCTGGAGCTAAGATCTCCAACTCTAAGTCTATCATGTTGGGGAGGCAAGACACCCCTGCACAGTGGTTGGGAAAAAATGAGTTTCAGTGGGGGGTCCTTCTAAGTAGGTGAGAGACCTTGGGATCCCATTTGTACTAAGCCCATGTCTAAAAAACATGTGGCAGTGGATAAAGGATAAGATTGAGAACAAGTTGGATAGATAGGATAAAAAATATCTCTCATTGGTAGGAAGGATGCAAGTCTATCAAAATATTATTGCCTCCTACATCCTCTACTACTCCAATATGTGGCTCTTCAGTAGCTACAAAGTAAATGAAATTCAAAAAAGAATCATGAAGTTCCTTTGGTCAGATGGAAAAGGTAAGAAGAAGTAGCACTTTGTGAAGTGGGATTGGCATTGTATGGATAATCCAAAGGTGGTTTGGGGCTGAAAGATTTATAATTTCATGGTATAGCTCTTGCTATTAAATATATTCTCAACTCTTTCCAAGGGGATGAGCCTTGGAAGGTGCTTATAAGAAACAATATCTTATTGGCAGTACCTAAACAAGTAAAATCTTGAAAAAAACTTCCTTTCAATGACCTTGTAGCTTGCTCCTTCCTAGTAACTCATGGAAGATCTATGGTCTCTAAAAGTTTGTGTAAATCTTGGGAGTCTATAAGTTCTAAAATTTGTAATAAGAACATAATTGATAATAACAATTACATCCTAGAAGAGAGGTTCATATGGTGGAACTTTATGCATAGGAATAAGCCTCTTGCTCTCATGCAAGGGTGTTCTACCAAAATTTGGGCCTCTAGGGGCACCAAGTGCTTTTAAGATATCTTAATTAATGATGAAATTAAAACTCGGGATAGGCTGAGTAAAGAATTTGATCTCCCCCATCCAATTAGAGGACTTTCTCCATTGTCAAAAATGCCTATGAAAGCCTCCATTTTCCTAAAAAGGATAACAATAATAAGGATTGCTTCACTCAGTTCAAATGGGAGGATGACACTCCTAAATTCATAAAGTAAATTCAAAGATTATTTATAATCCCCTAACTAGCACTAACTCTATATTTGATGCTTTAAATAATGCTTGAAACCTTTCTCTTTCAAATAAGAAATGGCAGAATGTTCTTAATAATAATTGGTCTAAATTGAGCCTAAAATAGCTTATTTTAAGTGGTTAATAATTTTAGAAATATTGTCATATAAGATTAACAATGTTGATATCAATATGCATAGATTTTGCAAAAAACTTGAAACAATTAAACACATCTTCTTTGAATTTCTTCTTGAACAAGAGGTTTGGAATTTATTTTTAATTAATTTTAATGGATGGAAAGACAACATCAAATGGAATGAAATTCTTCTTGGTAAAGTAGATGGACTAAATAAGGAATGCAATTTATTTTGGTTGATTCTTACTAATGAAGTTTTATAGCAAATATGGATTAAAAGGAATGAGGAAAAATTGTAGGGGCCTAAAAGGACACTTACTAAGTTTTATAAAAAAACTTATATTTCATAAAATTGTTGTGTAGGTAACCATAACGATGGAGATTTCTAAGCAGAAGTTTCTTAGGTTCCTAGAAGAATGTATTGTCCTAATGAACACAGGGGAAATAAAGAATGGGGACACTTGGGTGTTTGCCAAAGACACAAGCATTCCACTACTGAAAGGGATGGAAGAACTCTTGAAAAGCTACAACCAAGAGATAGAAGATAGAGGAAGAAAGGAGAAACATAACACAAGATTCCATATTAATGAACCTCTAGGACTTGGCATTGAAGCAATTCATTCCAATGAAGATCTTTTTGTTGGCTACCTCCCTCCTGGAAGGCCGAAGTGGGATGACTTTGAGGAAAGTAGAGCTGAATAATATTAGTGTTTTAAATACTATTTTGTGTCTTTTTTTCATATCCTATATGGTGAGAAAATAATGTAAATGTTAATACTAAGGCTACAATATAGGTAATAGGCTATAGAAGACTTAAGAATGATCTGAATGTTGTATGTTGTATTTAGTAGAAAATGCAAAAAGTATAGATAATACATAATGCATAAATGTAAATTTTTTTATTGCTCGATCTTTAATATAGAAAAAACCTCAAATTTGATGATCTATTTACAAGTAGAACCTCCTTAATTTTCCTTCGAGCTAATATCTAATTTTAAAATATATCTTTCATCAACTGATGTTCTCACACAATATAATTTTGTTGGATTTAAAACCATCCTTTGGTACCATCTAATGGCATCATGGCTAGAGGTTTTAATTATGGATTATCCAACCATATAGAAAATCACATAAACATCCACAACTTGAAAATACAAAAAATAGAAAATACACTTTTGTTGATTCATAGTCACAAATTAGATCACAATCTATCACAAGGGCTTACAATATTAGGCCTTGGCCTTGAATAAATACTAGCATATTCAATACACAAATTTTAATCCTCTAAACTAATATGTGATACAATACTCTTATTCTACTACTAAATTATTTTAGTTAAATCTTGCAAATTTGTGATCTCTAAATTTGGTTCTTCATTACTAATTGACTTCCATTGATTATGAATGGTGTTTATATAGTAAACAAAAGAAATTAGGTGGAAATGCACCAACTACCAAGGAGGCATAATTCTCTATACACATGAAATATAAAGATAGCCTCATTTGAGATAAATAAAATGTAGTTCTAATGATAAACCTCCTTATGAACAATTATATTGGAAATATGTTGAAATGTTTGTGTGAAGCTTATGTGTTTACTGCATAATTCAAGTAGATTTTCTTTGATAAGAACCTTGACATCTTGTTGGCCAACACCAATTTTTGAGAAATCATGTTGCCTCAGTGTAGAATTAAATAATTATGAATTTTGATATGAATTGGAATCTCTTCAATCAATTTTCATTTTTGCACAATAATACCTCATCTAAAGCTTCTAATGTTTTAAAATAGTGACTAGAATAATCCAAGCCTATGTATTAAGAATAATCTTTTGTAGTGAGAGTTTGATGATTAGGACCTTTCAAACAACTTATAAAGAGACTATTTTTGGTTGATGGAAGGTTTCTTTTGAACATGAGATACTCCTATATCATTATTTCTCTAAGATTGTTTGTTCTTACTATTGTTGACCTAAAGCTAAAGAAAATTGAATACTTAAGACAAGGAACCTTTCCAAGAGATTCTTGAAATAATGCATTGTCATCTACAACACAAAATTTTCATTCATTCAAATCAATAACGATAGAAATATCGAAAATGCTTTATAAACACTCGTTGTAACTATGCTCCTAGTATATGGTATAAGCACTATCTTCTCACATTCCTATGGTTCAAGAAGTGAATGAGAGATGACTACAGTCTATATCAACTCATGTTTATTTTTTTTGATGAATAGGCATCTATCTATATTAATAATAAATATTCACAAAAAAAGGTGGGTGGTTAAAAGGCAACCCTGAGAGTCACATGGATCGAGCTCGGAATATCAGAGTCACTTGAACCAAGCCTAGAAAGCAATAAACATTATAAACATTAAAATAAAAATGTCATTATATGACCAAAGCAGTGCCAATAAAACTAAGAGGATCATGTTTTTGATAATAAAGATATCTCAAAAATTTCCATAGAACCCAAAGTTACCCATTTGTCTTAGTTTCAGTGTCTTCCCATTGACAATAACCTCCTCCATCTATATGTCTTAAAGCCTAGATACCTTTTTCAACGGCTATTCCAAGATTCTTAAACATCCTTTTTGAATTTACACTAGAACCTAGTCAAGAATTGATCTTGAATTTATGATTTCTTCAATCCTTTATTACCACAAATCTTTTATGGTACAATGTTCATTTGGTGGATGGACCTAAGCTTCCAACCAATTTCACAATATACCAATTAAGATTTACTCTATCTAAAAATCGAAATGAAATTCTTTGCATGTAAACTTAAATCCTCCGATTTGTATGATCAGTCATCCATATATGGAAATCAAAGTGTGAACTGTTTTAAAAATCTATAGAGATTGGAGGGAAATCTGTCTTCGCTATCTCTGTCACTCCACTCAAATTTCTTTTCGATGTCTGTCAGGAGAAAAGGGAAGTTTGTCTGAGATGGGTGTGAAAAGCAAAGCATGATATCATCACAGTTGTACAAAAAAATAATTACGGCAACTTTAAATACCACTTTTCCATGTGCTCTCTGTAAAAGGTTTGAATTAAAGTTAGATATGATATGCGACAGAACAAAATCTCATCATTTGATTTTGTCAAGGAAAAATTGTGGCTGAACATTTAAAGCCATTCTCTTTATTGACTGTATTTGACTCTTTTAATTATTGTTGAGAATAGTTTACAGTTCTTCTAGCAATTTATAATGTTTTTTTTTCTCAGATCAATTTTGAATGTTTTTGCATATAGCATGGAGGAGTAGCTCGAGGGGATGGAAAGGGTCAAAGAATTTGGGATAATTTTGTGCATACGTAGTATCAGTTATTTGAATTTGTTTTTTTTTTTATGTTTTCATAGGAAAGATTGTTGACAATAACAATGGCGATGATGATGATCAGTACAACTGTTATAAGGTTTACGTTATGAAATGAGAAATCAGAGTAAGGTTATTGACAATGTTTTACTATAGTTCTTAATAGAAGAAGGCTTTTAAAGACATTTTATTTCCACAGTCTATGATAGATAGTGAACAAGATTTCTGGATTAATTGTGTGCACAATTTTTCACATCAACGTTTCAAATCATACTCCATGATCCATCATCAGGATGAGAAGCAGATAGAGGAAGACTTTGTTTACTTCTTAAATAGTGGGGAATATCTATTAGCTAAATTAAGAGAAGACTAGGTATGGTTCCACAAACTCTCTCAGATGAGTATGGAGGTTTCTTATGTGATAAAATATAGAATCCATTTAAAGTTGGTACATTGTCTTCAAACATCTACATTCTTTCCATATAAAACGTATTAATTTTTGGGGGCAAATTAAAGATATCTGAAAAAATCATTTATTTTAATAATCTTATTTGTGAACACACTTAGATCATTACACTTCCTTTTTTATCTTGTTTTATGTCTTGAGTATTATTTTCTTGCATAAGATTAAATAATGAATACTATTGAATATAATATTTTTTCAATGATGGAAAATTAAATTACATGTAATCAAATCTTGATATTGAGAGCAAAATTTTACGCTCAACTCATTCTAAGAGGGGTTGTTTTTCCTTTCAAATTAATATTAGAAAACTATCATTCATAAACCTTTTAAGAGAAAACAACCCTCTACGATACATTTATCAATATGAATTCAATGATTGAGATGCTCACTCTACTTTTTTAGCTTGCACTATTCATAACATTTAGTCGTGTACAACATTCTTACAATCTTAGTATGTAGAGGACTTTGATGAAGGTTTAAAATTTTGAAAGTAAATCATATTTTGGTAGTGTTTTTATAATAAGTGAGGAAACATCTAAAATAGTTTATGGTTGTGTAATTTTACATGAAAAATATATCTTACTTATATTTGTGTTCAAAGCTATTTCACAAACATAATGCAACAATGGTGAAGGATTTTTCTTGCCCATCAATAAAAAAACACATTTGACCGAAAAACCCTAGATAAATATGTAAAAGTGTTCTTGATTGGATTATTTTTATGACAAAACTATTTAGGGTATATAGTATTCCATCGATTAGTTCTACTAGTAATTCCACTAGCTAATAAATTACTTTCTAGTCTTAAAATAATACACATCATATGTTAACTTGCCAAAAATATATTAATTTGTAAATAAAACTTTGTTGATAAAAATAAAGGTAATGTCCATAGAGCACTTGTGCTTTATTCATTCTTTAATGGAGCTTTAGTGTCCAATTTATCAAAATGACAACCATCAAATATTTTCTCAAAACTATCCTTAAGAAGAAGAATATTGTTTCAATTTTCTTCAAATTATATATAGTTCTTTAAAATTGAGCAATATAAAAGAGATATTTATATTTTCTAGCTAATTTTATAGGAAGATAGTTGTCATCTCTGATACATGTTAAATTTAATTAAAAACTATATTGCATTTAAAATATTTATGGTCTACATAATCCATAATTATAGAAAGAATATTTTTGGAAAAGATTGATGTGAAATTTTAAACCCATTACATAGGAAAATAGTTGTCATCTTTGATAAGTGATATCTAGGTTTCTTAGCAAGATATACCAATGACCCAAGTATTGTAACTAACACCCTTCATCCATGCACATTATAACAGAAAATTTGGGGACCAAATATACAACTGATGTAGGATCATACTTGGTTGAACACAATCCCCATCACCAATACATTAATAAATGCCCTTGAAATCATCCTTCAAATCATTTATAGAAAGTTATCTTGACTTCTATTATTTTAGCATTTTTCACTTACCAACATCATCTGTTCTTTCTATAATCAAGAGATTCTATATGAACCTTGATGCCATAATATTTTTAATCTCAATTTATCAACCATCTAATTTTACCCTAGATTATATCTATTTCTATTATCGGTGATAACCTCATAATGTTGATCCTTAACCTTTCCTATGTAGTTCTCTATAAGTTTCTCCTTTATATTAGTTTATCTCAATCCACACCATCATGTTTCAACAAAATTCTTTGGGTGATCCCACAATACTTGTTTACAATTTTTGGCCAAACTAGACACTGAACTGATTTTTTCTAACTAAATCTTCACTTTCGGGCACCTATAGCGACTAAACTGTGAGGAATTTGAAGATGATGCAAACTAGTGATTTGTGACATATTGTTTGTAGATTCTAGATATATTTTTTTACAAAAAATCTGGAATCAAATTGCACTTATTTTTCCATCTCCTTCGAAAACTATTTTTTTTCAGTAAACACCATTTTTAAGGAGTGATGCTCACCGTATACAACATAAATGTTTCTCCATGAAGGATGAAATTCTATTTTTTTTGAATTTAGATTTGTAACTACGATATCTAGCACTTTCATTTGGTTTCATAGTGTTTTATTGAATATTTTTTCCTTAATCAAGTTTCGAAGTCAAACCAATTACAATTCAGACATAGGCAGACTACATACAACACAATCGTTTTTGTATGTATCAAAATTCAATTTTTTTGTTGTTGAATCAAGGATTTTAATATCTAGTGCACTGATATTTTTCAATTTTTTTTTTTGATAATATGCTATTTTTTCACATGTGCAGAATAGAGAGTTTGATTTTTCAATGAAAAACCTCCATTCACAAGAAATTAAAAAAATATAATAATTAAATTAAATTTATTTAAAACTATACTTTTTGGGAAGCTTATAATAAGGACTACATACTTACAAAAAATAAATTTAAAATGAATTCATTTGATCCCCCAAAAGGTAAATCAAAAGTGGTTTTTTATTAGCATTTTGATAGGTGTAAAAGAGACTCCATTATAGGTATGGTTTAATACTAGCGGGTTTCTATCCAAGGGGGTTTGATCTAAGGTGGTTTGCTCAAACCCTCTTCAATTGGAATCCTTAAAATAAAACTTTTAAAGGCTTAAATCATTACATTTTCTAAAAATATGTGATTTAAGCAAAAATCAAAATCTCCCAAAAATTATAAACCAACATTGTGGGATCACCCCTAAGTTCCATGACCAATAACTTAGCTCTCTTTGGTTCAATAATAGGCTTTTACATCCACTTGATTCTTCATCAACATGTGTAGCACTTGCACATCCTTCATGTCCCTTTTTATTATTGTCATCACATTGGGAATATTCAAATACTCTATTCCATTCTAGTCTACTATGGAGGAGGGGTACCAACCACTGAATGACCCTAGGTCATAAAGATCTGAGAGTTGAAGGTTTCCCTGATCTATTTGAAGTTGGAAAATTGTTTGATGCTAGGGAAAGAGAATGAGGAGAACTCTCAATGCTTCTACCACTCTGCTAACCCGAGAGTTCTAATGGGGCTAAACGAATAGGTTTCTAGAGTTCTAGTTGCAACTTTGTCAACTCTTTTCTAGAGGATAGTAGCGAAGGAAAATGACAAAAAAATGACACACTGGTGTCTCGTAGATGGGACTTTGTTCATACAAACATACAGTGATAAGCTACAAACAAAAACTACTAGAAACCTACTAACAGTCTAGTTGTTGAGGTTTAAAGTGATGAATACAATACTAAATGAAAAAATAACTGAAATAACAAGAGAGATGATATAGAAATGATAAGAATGAGAAAATATAGAGTTGAACTCACGAAAGGTCAAGTTCACCAATAAGCTCCACACGAATGAATACCTACGCATAATAGAGAAAAGAAAAATGTTGGGGTTGTTTTGGGGCTTGTAGTAGTCAAACCCCTGTTTTGGTGTTTCCACCTCCATGAACAACCAAATAGATAGAGAGATAGAAATATGATAAAGAAACTATGTTGGAAAGTAAAATACCAAATGCTATGAGAAACACTATGCTATGCTAATCAAATCCAACAACAAAGTAATAGTAAGAAAGTAATACCACCCTCGACCAAAGACACTCAAGTCCAATGAGAGAGGAATGAAAGTCTACAACTGTGGTAAAGTCGATGTGGCCACAGTGATGCTAAAGGGAGTCTCGCAAGACACCAATTTGCATCCTCTATGATAGATGTGAATAATGTTGTGATTTTGAAATTGTGAAGCCAATAGTGCAACCAGTAGCTTGAAGTTGTGTGAATGCCAAGGATGTGAAGAAGATCAAGAGAGATCAATTGAATGAGAAAGATGAACATTTTTAGGGCCAATTAGGAGGGAAAGAGCCATTCAAAGGCCGATTGAAGGGCATAGGGGCATTACATTTCATTTCCAATGGAGAACATAACACCTCTACAGATTCTAGAAGCAAGAATCCTGTCAAGATGGTAGCACGCCACATAGATATCCACATACTATGTGTGTGTCCCCAACAAAAATTCCCCCACCGACACTAAAAACAAGAACCAAGTGGATGGAGTTGAAAATGAGGATGTGAAATTACATGGTTAGATCTATTTTTTCTAAGGTGAAGGGTTTAAAAGGGGAATTTGCAAGAGGGGTGCAAATTCACTCCTATGCATTCTACCCCCACTTTAAGGAACATGAGTGTCAATGAGTGTTCAGTAAAGTAGATCAAAAGAGTTCCAAGAAAATATACCTTAACCATAGAGGAAGCAGACTGCAATCTAGCATGCTTGAAACCATAGGGCAGGAAAATAGCTCCACAAACTCTCTCTTCTAAGCTGGATTGAACAAAGGGCTTTGTAGGTCCTTGGAGCTACAGATTTGAACAAAGTACACTGGAGGCCTACAAACCAACGATGAAAACATTTTGTAGTATGTAAGTGCTTAACAAGTCCTTGGACCTACAAATAAGGTGCCCCGGGTACTCTCCCCTAAGGGAAGCCTGATGTAAGGGGGAATCCACATAGTTAAATTGGAAAGTAGCTTCATAGGATCACCTGCAAAGAAACATGTTAATCCATAGACAAAACATGTTGGAAAACAACAAAGCCACGTAGAAAAGCAAGCAGATAGTTACACAAAAAATCAAAAATTGAAGAAGAAGCTCTCATAGGGGTCCCTCGGGAACCCTTAAAAATAAAAGGGATCCACTCAAGGGACAATCTATTTGAAAGTGATAGCAATCCTTTTCACAAATCAATTCATCAAGGAATCCTTTTGAAATAATTCACTTCATAAAGGAATTCGAAAGGAAGAAAGCCCCCTCACAAGGGGGAAGTCAAGACTTCTCCCATAGGAAAAGTCACTCCCTCCTCAGAGGAATTTTTTTTCAAATTCTTTCTTTACGAACCCATGATGAAGGAAAAGTAGTCTGCTAGGGGTCCTTGTTGAGGAATGCGATTCTTGAAAAATATTTTGAAAATATTTTCAAGAAAAGATTCATTGGCCAGTGAATGCATTTTTTGAAAATGAAAGCGATATGATAGCCCCCCCTTAGGATGTTGTGTGCCAATCACAAAGGCACATGTCATCCTAAGGAGAGAAAAGAAAGAATGAAAAATTGATGTTGTGGCCCATGGAACATAACAAGACGTAATCATGGTAATGTTTTCGCACACATGAGGGACAACACATGAGTACCACAACATCACAAAGCAAGAAAAGAAGAGAGAAAGATGCAAAGAAAGGAGAAACAATAACATAATGAATGAGTGATAGGGGTGATCTGATATTTTGGGGTTAGAGCTGTTCATAAATATAGATAAATAGATAATAGTATATAGATGAATTGTCACCAACCCCCTACTATATCAGACCATGTGAAGAAGGCACATGGAGATAAAATAAAAATTAAAAACTTGGGTCAACATGTAAAGGAGGCCTAAATGTCCTCAACACTTTGCATCATCCCCAATTGTCAAAAATCAATGCACGACAAAGAGAAGAATTATGTGACAAATAGAAGAATTTTTATGACACAAAAAATATCCTATATCCAAGCACCTACAAGGGTGACAAGGGTCATCTAGGAACATATAAGACAAGCACGAGGTAACACAACACAACACACATAATCTAATCTATAGATAATGAAGACATGCCCCCTAGTCCTCATCAACCAAGAGGTCGTCATTCTCCCAATATAGATTACTATAAGGGGAGGGAGGACAAGCCTACAAGGGTGGAATATCAAGGGGTAACCCTCCAACCCTCTTGAAATAAGAGCTAGGGAAGAAGGCCCCTCAAGGTCTTCTACATTCAGTTCCTGTCGGGTAAATGTTAGTGATTTTGCAAAGATCACTGATAGGGCCGAGAACTCATCCATAGAGTTGAATATGCACTTTACAAGAGTGCCATGCATCAAATCAACCGATGATGGAGGCGACACTCAAGATCCATGCTGCTAGGCTCACCAAATGACTCGAGAGAAGTGAAAAACTCCAAGGATGCTGAGGATTCCTCCATCACTAGAATGACACAAGGCAACATAGAACCACCCTTCGAAGAAGGTGAACCCTTCTTTCAACCCCTATTGAAAGCATGGTCGTCCTCCATCTTTCACTTCATCAATGGATGTGAGATCCCCATAGATGAAGCTGAGGGCATGGAGGAAGAGGAGAAAAATATGATAGACATGACCAAGGTATTCAACATGTCCATAGGTTTCAAGAACAGTGGGATGTTCGGAAGGGACATCAAAAAGGGAGGCTCAACCAAAGGAGAAATGAATAGCTACACCCTCTTTGGGTGAGGATCATCCATGCTCACAAGGGGAGCCGAAAGTAAGACTGAGGTCAAGGGAACTGAAGCAAAGAGGATGAAAGACGAAGACACAACAAGAGATGCCAAAGTAGGAGCTACTAGCTCCCCTTCCTTCCTTTGCAAGGTGGCCTACTCAACAGCTAGAGCCTTCCTTTGATGCTTGCACTCATGCACAAGGTAGTTTATATGACTTCGAGAGCTAGAGGCTGCAAGATGAGATGGACAAAGGACTCTTGTTTAGCCATCAAAGTATCCATCACAACCATTTTTGACGGAGGGAGGGACTCTTGGAAAAGAACATGAGGAAGAGATGGAGAGAATGATGGAACCATAGCGAGGGGAGCAGGATCGAGTTCCTCAGCTATGAGATCTTCCCATTTACTACCTTATAGGTAGGAGCAATAGGAGGCTATATAGGCTGAGACATGAAGGATGCTCCACTGGGACCCTTCCCCTTACCATATAGAATGGGCCGAGGCACTATAGGTAAGACAAAAAGTTCAAACGTCAGATGCTTGGGCTTTCACCAAGCGAGCACCATCAGAATCCCCAACAAGCGCATAGGAGTGGAAGTCGATGGTGCCACAACAAGGCAAGAGGAAGTGATAGGTGGGATAATGGAGGAAGAACAGGGAGAACCCTGGGCATAATTATTTTCTTCTTCCCTTTTACAAGTGACCAAGGTGGCCTCACGGTTTGCCTTCAAACAAGCTCTATGAAAAATGACATAAGGGGAAGAAGGGTATCTCACCTCTGGCATTATACCCCCACTCTTGTACTTTACATAAGTTTGGTACAAGAGGTCTTCCCTAGGAGGAAGCAGACCAACAGGGGTAGGAAAAAAGTGATCTAGTGACTAGCCTCCATGTGTAATCGACAATTTATAACTAGTTTCATGGAATAAATCCACTAAATGCTCATGGGAAAATTGCAAGAAGCTATAGACTACTGAGGGAACTAAATTCATGGTGACCAACCAGGGGATACCTAATTTTACCTTGAGTAGTTCAGAACCTGGAATGATGTCAAAGAATGCATTCACGGTTCTAGGTCCAACTAGGGTTGACAAGGTGATACAAACTATGGGAGGAACTGGAAGCCCATCATGTGTATGTATAGTGATTTTAGACTCGTCATAGCCATCCTTATGTAAAAATTTAATCAAAATGATCTCCTCTGCAATGACATTCACCCAACATGTAGGGTCAATGAGAACACCAGTTACAATATTCCCATTGATATGTGTAGGGATGTACAAAAGGGATGGCTCTCTATTATAGTTCATCAAAAAATCTTACAAGGTAAATGTTATAGTGGGAGATCCACTCATAGGTTCCATAGATGGGATGGGTAAATTTAAAAAATAATCCATCTCTACATACACTAGAAAAAAATTTCATAGGAGCCCCCAAGGGTTTCACAATTACATAGTGACCCACTTAAGGTTTCACTTCATAGCACTTAGGGAACGTTTACGACTATGCTACTAGGGGTCGTAGGTTGGGTTGCAAGGCTATACACCCTATAACACTCACACCTACAACACTCCTAGAATATGAGCGAAGGGTCTTTCAACACTACCAAATGAAACTAAAATGCTTCATGTTGGGTTCACCAAAATGTAGAGGGGGACCAACCACTCAATGACCCCAAGTCACAGAGAGCTGAAAGTTGAAGGTTGCCCTGATCTACCTCAAGTCGGATAAGTGTTTGATGCTAGGGAAAGTGAATGAAGAGCACTTATTGCTTCTACCGCTATGTTAACTTGAGAGTTCTAATGGGGCTAAGACATAGGTTTCTGGAGTTCTAGTTGCAACTTTGTCAAATCTCTGCTAGAGGACAACAACATGGGAAAGGGATGACAACATGACACATTGGTGTCTCACAAATGCACTGTCATCCATACAGATAGATAGTGAAAAGGTATAAATAGAAACTACTAGAAACCTACTGACAGTCTAGTGGTTGAGGTTTAAAGTGATGACTAAAATAATAAATGATAAAATAATTGAAATAACAAGAGAGATGATACAGGAATGATAAGTGTAAATCATAGATTTTTCTACAAACTAGAATAAAGATGTTAATCCTAATCTAAATAATCTAACATCAAACAACAAAGAACGAATAAGTAAATATAATAAACTAAACAATTTAATGGAAAGCTCTCACCGAATATGCATTCACTCCTTCGAATTATCTTGATTGTCCTCCATTTTTCCTTTTCAGCATTCTTGCCCTCAGATTTTTGTGTTTGAATGCAAGCATAACTTCGTCAAGTGTCTAAGCAAAATATCGAAGATAAGTCTCTTCTCAAAAGTGTATGATTTCGAGAGGAGGAATAATGATTATGACAGGCCATTTTATAGATTTTGGATTTTCGAACGATCGGCTCAGATTGAAAGAGAGATCAACGGATCAGATCGATGAATGCCATGCGATATGAGTTATGTCTCAGATAGAACGTGAGTTAGAACGCGAGTTAGAACACGAGTCAGGAAAGACTGCAGATAGAGACTAAGTTAGAACGTGAGTTAGAACACAAGTTCAAGATCTTAATCTCCAAAAATAGAAGAAATAGACTCTATATGCAAAAGCCAAAGTTAGAACTCAAAGACTAATGCATTCAAATGCAAACAAGAGTTAGAACTAGTTAATTGACTAGTTGTGACGGAGAGTCTTCTCGTAGAGATAAACAAGTGTTGAATCCAGAGATAACAAGAGAACTAAAAATAGATCTCGAGTCAGAAGGTGAGTGAATGATTTAGATAACTGAATGATAGAGGAATGTGACATAATCAATTAAATATGAATTAAATATTAATTTAATTCAACATTAAAAAATAAGAGACTTTAATTAAATAAATAAAGATAATTATTTAATTTGACTGTTTGAAAAGGATAATATAAATAATTAAATAATAAATATTTAATTATAGGTAAAAGGGGATTAAATGAATAATTAAATAAAGATATTTAAGTATAGTTGAATAAGTATGATAAAGGGGGAAGAATTAATTAGTTCGCAACATAATTAAATAAATATGATTTATTTAATTAATCAAGTTGAATAAAGATTAATAATGAATTAATTAAAAAGGGGTATTTAATTAATAGAGGAAATATGTGTTAGAAAGGTTAATTAAATAATTAACATTATTTAATCAAGACCACGGACTATAGAAAATTATGTCAAATGTGTACTCGTAGGTCTAGACCAATTTTCGGTATTTACAGTTTGCTCCTCTTTGATACAATGTTGGTACAAAATTGTGTCAAAGAAAATATGCCTCGATCGTGCCCCAGCATGAAATAGATTAAGGTATGCCCCCTCGGGAAAATTGACAAATTTTTGGAAGTTTAAAAAAAATCAGGAAATATTCCCAACAAGTCAATTTGATAGTCAGAAATGTTATGGAGTTGACATAAATGAATTTGGAGTTGATACAGACGAATATGGGTTGTTTGAAGTTGAAAGGTTAAGCGGCCAATATATTAGGTTTAGAAGAAAATTCCATTCAAACCCTACCTATAAATAGGAATTAGGTCTAAATCCAATTCATTTGCACCCGGAGGAGTTAGAAAAAGAGGAGATTTTCTCTGACTAGCTGACGAAAATGACACCCATTCCATACCTTGCACATAGTGGATATCAGATCTAGACATTCAGGAGGCTAGCCGACGTAGGACCACTAGTATGTACGCAAAAATGAGCTCTTGAAAAATATTTTTGCACATAGTTTTAGGTGTTTGAAAATTAATTAAGCAAATGCGGCGCATCGTAAGCGACACATATATCGTCGTATTCGCCGCATTTGACTACGAAACGACACGTGTGAAAATACGTCTAGGCTAGGTTAGGCAGTTTAAAGAATGATCGAATTTGAAGTATAATGCACCGCATGTGTAGTTATCCAATGCATTAGCATTAGAGCTAAACACATGTGTGGTAGTGAACCGCATATGCATTGTTGAGACACATATGTAGTAGATAAGTAGGTTGATGAAACTGCACCACATTGTGAAAATGCACCGCATGTGGTTAAGTGAACCAAATGTGTAGTTGGTTTAAAGTGGGTGTGGGAAAATATGTGATGCATATGTAATATGCACCGCATGTGAGGCTCTGTGCAACACATTTGAAAAAATACACCGCATCTATTAATGTGAGCCACATTTGACTAGTAAAATTTTCAAAAAAAATTTCTAAGGAAAACCTAAAAATTATTGACATCATGGTTTAAATGCAAGTGGTTCTAGATCCTATTTATACATGGGAGTCATGACCAGATACATTCAATCTCAAAGATCGTTTGACTACTACAGAGATTCGGCTTCTATGGAAGTTGGGTCTACGTCACTGTTTGTCGATGCCCACTATTTGGGTGAACAGGGGTATGTTGACAACACTATGCGAGCGATGGCATTCAGAGACATCGTCGTTTCATTTACCGACTGGGGAGGCCACTGTCACATTGGAGGATGTGTATAGGATCTTGAGACTACCTATTAGAGGAGAGCGGGTCATGTATGATACCCAGCGAGGATTGACTGAGTTGGTGAGGTTTTATCAAGTAGATGACATTAGCAGGCTCGACATCAAGCACTATGAGATTAGATGGCTAGTATTAGCTGATAGATACGATCGAATTGATTGTATTTTATGTACCTTGATTGGGGGGATAGTTCTGCCAGACAGACGGGGTCATGGATTTCTAATGGGATGGAGAGCTATGTTGGTTGGCATGTTAGAGAGTGAGACAAGATATGCATGGGATCCATGTCTTCTCAGGATGTTATAATTTCACCTTCACGACATTGCTTATAGAGATGCACAGTCATTGAGCTATGGGACTACACTGCTAATGGTATGGGGTTGGGAGAGGATAAGTATTTTTCGTCCTCTAGTTACTGTAGAGAGACCGGAGAGACACCCTTATGTGTTCTAATATACATGACACATTACTCGGACACATGTTGGGGACACAAGGTATTAGCGATATGCATTGGATACTCTTGATCAGTTCACATGAAGACCTTACATGGATTACGAGGAGTGGGTGGATGAGTAGGTACATTTGGTATTTTGTAGACAGACACAATACCTTATTGGGAGGACTGTTTCTAGTGTACACATCATTGAGCAACACTTGCCAGACAAAGTTCTGAGATAGTTCGACGAGGTTTAGGATGAGCCTCAGAGTAGAGCAGATTTTGCTCGTTCGTCCAGAGAGGTTTTGTATTGGGGACCTATGATACCAGTAGCTACAATTCAGGTAGAGATATAGGCATTACAGCCTGTATATTGGGGTTGGAGAGATGGATTAGCAGACCCAGGTACTACAGTGGCGTACGACGCATGTTGGGTAGAGCATCGGCCTGTTCCTTACATGGATCCAGATTAGCTGACACCTATAGAGAGACGAGGCATAGGGCCTAGAGGACGATGGAGAGGTGGAGGTGCTAGAGTGGGGAGAGTTGGTGGGAGAGATGGTGACGGTAGAGGTGGTAGATGAGGTCGGAGGGGGAGTGGATGTACAGGTTGGGGGTGAGCATGCTGCAGAGGAGGTAGTGCTAGAGGAGCGTGCAGAGGATTTAGATATGGACATGGCTATAGATCCTCTGGGTATTTTGACAAGATACAAAGAGGATGATGTAGAGGACGATATTGAGGATGACATTGAGGAGGATGCACCGATGGAGGAGTAGGAGAGAGAGCATAGAGATCAAATAGTAGAGGGGAGATAGGATGAGGATGCTCCTAGAGATGGTGACAGGGAGGCTTTGGAGGAGAGACTCAGACTTATGACAGCAGAGTTTGAGGCGATGAGGTTAGAGAGAGACAGTGCCTACATAGAGAGGGACAATGCATATGCAGAGAGGGACAGTTCTCATATAGAGAGGGATAGTGCTCTTATGGAGAGAGACCAGGATATAGCTCAGAGACATGAGATAGAGCAGTAGTTCACAGAGGTTAGATGCCTTTGCAGTGGGTCCTCATCTGATGGCATGGTGAGGGAGTTAGTTAGATTGGTTGAGAGAGCTACGTACTACAGGGATCTTTATGAGGTAGTAGTGCCAGCAGAGAGACGAGCTCCTACATTTTCAGAGGTGCGTAGTCAGAGCAAGGGTCATACTAGGAGTCAAAGGACATAGAGTACTGAGGGAGTGGTGGGACCATTGATGGCAGGTCCATATGAGAGGCTTTCTACCTCATAGAGAGCACCTTTGAGTCTTTTTCCACCACCTTCACCACGTGACAACATGGGTAGTGGGACACGATGATAGGGCCGTTATACATGTAGACATTATATTTTGATCAAAGAGCTTGCAAGCTCATGTTTTATTTATGGTTATATTCAGACATTGTACTGTGACACACTATTTTTGAGCGATATATATATATGATTTTGGAAGCTTCCACATGATATGCAGTTCTATTCTATGGATGATGCATTATTGCTATATGATTATGTTTCCTAGATGATGTATGTACATGTGTTAAAAATGTATGTTTCTATATGTAATAATTTATGCATTTAATGATGTTATGGATGTCTTACATTACTTATGATAATGAATGCAATGTTCCATATGATGTTTATCTACATGTGATCGTAATATGTACATGCAATGTTTACATTATTTATGCTATGATGATGCAATGCCTATTATGTCATGATTATGGATGTATGCAAACGCAAATAACCTAATGTTTTTAATCATGTCACAGGACTTTATCATTATGTTAAAGAAGAGAAATGTTAGGATGATATGAATTCAGAATGTTAGTAAGAAATAATTAAGATTTATTGATTGAGAAAAAGATATAATGAAGGTTGATTTGATTGAGAAAAAGACATAATCTTTGATATATTGCCAAATACGCTATGCTTTCTTATTATCATCATTGGGCGGGACATGACACAGATGGATAGTACACACTATGATATGAGATAGATCATAGTGTACAAAGTCATCCATCTACGAAAAAACAGAAAGTCACAGACAAGGAGTGTCTTAACTCATAAAGAGGACAAAATTGCCCAAGTCATTTTGTCAACCACAAACAACAGACAAATAAAAGACAGGTCATGAGACGTCATTGCTCCTCTAAATCCTTGATCGGAGACATCCTTGAGGAAACTAGTAACATGACTCAAAAACCAATGTTTAAAAAGACAGTTGATAAATAGTAGCCAAAGAAAAAGAGTCCTGAGACATCGTTGCTTCTCTAAATCCTTCAAGGGACATCCTTGAGAAAGCTAGTAACCGGACTAATTCACAAATCGATAATAAGATAAGACAAAATAAGATATAAAGTCATAAAGCCAAATAAATGTATTCACCAAAAATTGATCTTGTGGGATTGTTTGATGTTGATGTTTGACATAGCATAATGTGAGAGATGACACATACCGCATAAGATGTTGAGTCTGGTTTTGACTTGGTGACTTCTGTATAAGGCATGACAAAGCTTGGTTTCAGAAAAGACACGTGCCATATAAGACGTTGGACCTTGATGACATTGAAGTGACAAGCTACATGAGACTATGACAATTTGATGACGTCCGTTGACAAGAAAGACATATCTTGTGTAAGACATAGGTTGATCATTTTGAAAATGTGTTCGATATTGACTTGATGACAGTTTGAGATGTTTTTCCTTGTTGATGCATGACTTGTTTTGATTCCTTGACTATTAAAAAGTGTGTGCGTGGATAGTGTATGACATGAGATGATACCTTAAACTATGATATGCAACTTGTGTGATAGTGATTGTGAATGAACCCTATTGGATTGACCTAGTGTGGTCTCGGGAGCTCATCATTTGATTAGCCTTGCCTACGTTGTACACGCAGAGATCTCGTAGTTCGACACGACCAATGACTTTGAATATACAAAGAGTCATGATTTAAATGTGTGTGATACATGAAAAACCTAGATTGATAGACCTAATTCCTTAGGGGCACATCGATTGATGGCCTTGCCTACATCCCAGTCGTAGAGGCAATGTAGTTCGACTATGACTGACTGAACATGACTGACTTGATTCTATTTTTTGGTATTTTTTGACATTTTTTGATTATTTTTTGGATGTTTTCTAATGTTTTTGGGATTTTTCAGGACATTTTCGATTGTGTGACATTATGTACAAGATGTCAGGGCACAGAACAAGTATTTTCCCCCAGTCAGGAATAAGATGTGCAAGATGGAGTGGGTAATGTGACAGAATGGATGCTAGATGTCAATCATTCCAAGGAATGGGTAAGACAACCATTTATTATGAAAGATGGTGAAAAAGTCCGATTAGAATGATGGTAGATGAAAGAGTGAGCTTGACTACACATGGCACCTGTCTTCTAGGTTTTCACCACGGTACTTATCCATAGCGCCACCGAAGTGGTTTTCACTATTGGACGGATTTATTTCTCTTTACTTTTTTTTTATTTTCTCAATTTTTTTGGTGTTACAAAGACGCCTATTTGCAAGGTTTTCATCAAGGTAACCATTTTTTTGTTTTTTTCATTTTTTCATTTTTTTGTATTTTTCCAGATTAAGACACGAATTCTCAGAGACTAAGCATAGAACCTCTTTAGATGCAGACTGTTGATAGGTGAAAAAAGCGGCTCTCCTACAAGAGTAGAGAGTTGGTATGCTCTTGACCCAAAAGATTCTGTGACAATATAAGGCCCCAACCAGTTAGGTTCAAACTTACCTGGTTTCTCTCATTCAACTTGGTTCTTAGGATTCTCCATTAATACCAGGTCACCAATGTCAAAGTGTTTATTGAGAACCTTCCTATTTTAGCTACAACGAAGATGATTTTGATATGCTTGCAAATGATCTAAAGCTTTTTGTCTTCGCTCATCTAGCAATTCTAGCTCTTGTAACCTAGAGACACGGTATTCTTCATCATCAATATGACCCTTCAAGGATACCCTAAGAGAAGGTATTTCAACCTCGATAGGTAAGATAGCTTTAGACTTGAATACGAGGGAATATGGAGTGGCGCCGGTGGGGGTACGAATGTTTGTGCGATAAGCCCATAAGGTAGGATTAAGTTGTAGGTTCCAGTCATGACCAGCGTCATTGACAGTCTTCTTAAGGATTCTAACAATGGTCTTATTAGATGCCTCAGCTTGGCCATTACCTTGCGGGTAATATGGGGTGGAGAAATGGTGTTTGATGTGGAATTCTTCACATAAATGGCATACTTCTTGGTTCTTGAATGGGCGGCCGTTGTCTGTGATTATGGATTGGGGTACACCATACTGACAAATGATGTAATTTAGGATAAACTTAGATATTTGTGTGTCGGTTATGTAGGTCATGGGAATGGCTTTGATCCATTTGGTGAAGTATTCGGTGGCGGTGATGATGAATTTATGGCCATTGGATGATGGAGGGTGTATCTTACCTATGAGGTCAAGTCCCCATTGGGCGAAGGGCCATGGTGAAGTAATTGGATGAAGCTCCTGCGCTGGCGCTCCTATCAATTCTCCATGTATTTGACATTGTCTACATTTCTTTACAAAGACGTATGAGTCTTTCTCCATTGTAGGCCAATAGTAACCTAGTCTCATAATCTTATGGGCTAGAGTAGGACCACTCAAATGAGATCCACATATACCCTCGTGTACTGCTCACAGAGTTGATTGCGCTTCTTCAACATCGAGACATCTCATTAGGGCGTTATCTAAGGTACGTCTATATAGGATTTCTCTGATGATGGTGTATTTAGCTGACTTTCAGATGAAGGTTCAACGTTGGTTATTAGACAAGTCTTGGGGTAAGGTTTGGTCAATGAGATAGTCGAATATGTCTTTATACCAAGGAGACATAGGACCAAAAATGGTACACACCATCGCAGTATCAGGGACATCATATGCGGGGACTAAAAGTTGTTCAACCAGAAACTCAAACTTAGGCATATTACTCGGAATATCCAACAAGGAAGCCACGGTTGCCATAGCGTCTGCAGCTCTATTCTGGATACGTGGTATTTGTTGAAAAGTAATCTTATTGTAATACTGCTTGAAACTATCAACCATTCTCTTGTAAGGTGCAAGCTTCTCATCCTTAGTCTCGTAATCACCATTTACCTGTCGGATTACCAGTTGAGAGTCACCAAAAACATGTAGGCTCTTAATTTTCCACTGAGCTTCCATCTTTAACCCTATCACTAAAGCTTCATATTCTGCTATATTGTTGGTACAAGGAAAGAAATCCTAAATGATTTGGGAATGGTATCACCTTGATCTGTAACAAATAAGATACCAACTCCTGAACCACGGTTTGTATGTGACCCATCAAAGTATAGTTTCCATTTGGTCTTAATGTCAATGTTAAAGAGAAACTCATCAGGAAAGTTTGCCACTAAAGGATGGTCTGCCTTCATAGGTACATCTACCAGCTGATTTGTAATTACCTTCCCTTTTATAGCCTTCCTTTTGACATACTGAATGTAATACTCGCTAAGTATCATAACCCATTTAGCCAACCGACCCATTAAAGTTGCCTTACTTAGGGGGTATTTAAGTGGATCAATCTTTGCAATTAACATTGTTTGTCGATTGAGCATATAGTGCCAAAGTTTTTGGGTAGCAAAGACTACCGCAAGACAGGCACATTCTATGTTTCTGTAATTCAATTCATAGCCCACTAAGGTACAACTAATGTAATAGATGACTCTCTCATGACCTTGATCATCGTGTTGTGCGAGCAGACCCCTAATGGCGACTGAGTTGTTGAAATGTATAATATCAATGGTTTTCCCTCTGTAGGTGGCATTAAGACTAGTGGAGTAAGCAAATAGTCCTTGATTTGCTGGAAGGCTTCTTGACATTTAGGTGTCCACACAAATTGTACTCCTTTCTTGAGTAGATGCTGAAATGGGTGTATTTTATCTACCAGTTGTACTATGAAATGCCTAATGGACTGTAATCTCCCCTGTAGGGTTCTGAGTTGACCAATGTTGATTAGAGGAGGAATTTCTATGATAGCTTTTACCTTCTCTGGATCTACTTCAATGCCTCTTTTGGAGATGATATACCCTAACAGTTTCCCTGATTTCACTCCAAAGACACACTTCTTCAGATTTAGCCTGACGTTGTAATTCTCTAGCCTCTGGAATATCTTGTCTAAAACCTTCAAATGATCTTCCTTTGTTTCTGGTTTTTCTATAATGTCATCTACATAATCTTCCATGAGAGTATGTACAAAGTCATGGAAAATCGTAGTCATTGCCCATTGATAGGTAGCTCCTACATTCTTAATGCCAAATGACATAACATTCCAATAGTATGTGCCCCATGGACACATGAAAGGTGTCTTGTGTTGGTCTTCAATTGCTATTTTAATCTTGTTATATCTAGAGAAACCATCCATTAGGGATAGCATCTCGTATCCTGCTGTAAGATCTACTATCATGTCAATATTCGGAAAAGGGAAGTCATCCTTAGGACATGCCTTATTGATGTCTCTAAAGTCTGTGCATATGCGAATGCCCCCAGTTGGTTTAGTCATTGGTACAAGATTTGATATCCAATCTGCATAGTCTATTGTCCTTATGAATCCTACATCCAAGAGTTTCTTAAGTTTTGCCTTGACCAATAGAGCAATTTGCGGATGCATTTTCCTTAGCTTCTGTTTGACTGGCTTAATACTTGGTTGTAGTGGTAAATGGTGCAATATTAGGTCTGGATCCAGCCCAGGCATGTCAGCATATGACCATGCAAATTTTATCTGTCTCTTTGTGAAGAAGTCCTTAAACTCAAGTTTTTCTGTCTCTGTTAAAGAAGCTACAAAATATACCTTCTAAGGATTCTCTTCTGTACCTATGTTGACTTCAATAGATTCTTCTACTAGCATCGGTGACTTTTCTTGTTCAATGGGGAGAATATTTAAACTTCTATCCTTGGGTGCCTCTGAGAGGCTTTTTCCCTCAGATACATCCTTTATTTTGACTTTTTCTTCATCCAAAGGTGCCTTTCAATTTTCACCTAGGGACTCATCATTTTATTTTTCATTGTCCTTTTTCTTTTTATTCTCATTTTTGCGACTAGAGGTGTAAATAGACTCCCCAAAATATGCTTTGTCATCCAAGTCTATGGTGAAACTAGCTTTATGATCCCCTCTTGGTATACCTTCTCTAAGTCCCATGAACTCAGCAATTGCTTCATCGTTCTCGAATGTATCTATGATAGGTGTACCTTTTTGATCCCAGTTGATACGTTCGGGATATATAAGGGGCATGTCATCATCAGAGTTTTTAAAGGTAGCTGCTGACAAGGTGAATATGGAATGGTTGACATGGTCACAGAGGTTTTGGACTAACTCCTTATTCTTCTTCCTAGGGGTAGGTATACTCTGATGTGGGACTATAGAAAGGGCAGAATCATCAGAAGATGGTTTGTTAGGTGCCCAAGATGCATGATCAAGGGTTTCCCAATAATAGTTTTCTTGCCATTCTTTTTTGGACAAGTGCTTCTTAGGATGAGGACTAGGTGGTTTTGGTATAGATTTCATGTTTAGGTCCAATTCTCTGAATAGGGCATCTATGTTCATGGTACTGGTAGATGAAAGGGAATCCCATTCACCATCACTTGAGTAAGGGGACTCATCGTAAACTAGAGGTTTGTCGTAAACTGGGGGAAGTGGTTCATGAGATGTCTCGATGTCTGCGTAATCACTCACTTCCTCTTGAAACAGTGACGAAGTACTAGGAAACCCAATTCTAAGTGGTTGACACCCTAGCCCTAGGTATTTCGGTCGTGGGTAGACATTAATCAGTTATGTCCTTCCATTCTGATATAGTCCACCCACTGTACCCGTTGTAGCCTTCATTTTGCATTATCTTAAAGCCTTTTCCATATTGGTCTTTAGCTATTTGAATAGACACGGAGGGGTATTCGTGTTCTTCTTGATACAACCAGGAATCACCTTGATCCACAATTTTGTCACTTAACTCTCCCCATTTGGTCAATGTCATTGTAGGGGGAACATGAAATGTGACCACTAACTATCTTCTATCTACCATTGGCAACCCATATGCCTTAGGTGGAATCAGTTGACTGACATAGTACGATGCCCTTATATTATATTCGCCATAGCCCTTGTCTCGGATCTCGAGTTTAGGATTGGATGATGGTGGTTTGAATGAAATGGACTTAGTGAGATGTGATGGGTCAACGTATAGGGATAAAGTGGATGATGAAACTTCTTGGTTAACTGGTACTTGTCATTGTGGAATATCCCTTAGGCTTGTACAATACTGAAAAGGATCTGGATCACCATGAATAGTGATCTTTGTGCCATTATACGGGAACTTAAGACATTGGTGATATGTTGAAGGTACATATTTCATTGTGTGTATTCAAGGTCTACCTAACAACAAGTTGTATGGAAGGGTAAGATCCAAGATTTGGAAGCTGGTGTTCATGATCGCTGGGACAATTCTTATAGGGAGTGTGACAACTCCTTTGGATGATCTTTCCTCATCATTGTAAGCCTTGATGACTATACTCTTAGAGGTATCTACGCAGTCTTCTGAGAATCCTAATGCCTTAACCAATTTTAGGGTACACAAGTTCAAACTTGCTCCTCCGTCTACCAAGACTCGTCGAAATTTGTATTGATGGATTAAGACTTCAAGATGTAAGGGGTCATTATGATCAGACTTCTTGGTTGAGTAATCTTGTTGGGAAAATGTGGCATGATGCAAGTTGGTCAAATATCCCACCATTTCTTCGAAACGATTGACATCTAAGTCTGTAGGAACAGTTGTGTTCTGTAGAGCCTTATCAAGAATGGCTTGATTCTCAGGTGATAAAGTCAACAATTCCAAGATAGATATTTGTGTGGGGATTTTACTCAATTGATCAAGAAGGTTGTACTTAAATTTGGAAGCTTGCGTAGGTGGCTCAGAAGAAGAAGGTCTAGGAATAGTAATCTTAGTTCTGCGTGTGTTTACATTACATTCTAGATGCGTCTTAATGGTGAAGGTATTGACATTCTCATTTACAGCTTGGAGGTGATTTATGATTGTTCCTTTACCATAGTCATAATTGGTATTGTTATAATTGACTGATGGATTCTTGCGTCCTGAACTGGAGGCTTTTCCTTTTGTGTGGTCATGTAACAGGTCCGTAAAGACCTTATGATCACTGTTCTTGGTATTTTTCTGCCCACCAACCTCTATGGTTCCATTTTCAACAAAGTCTTGTATAATATTATTGAGTTGGCGACATTGTTGGAGGTTGTGTCCTTTCGTTCGATGATAGTCACAAAAAGAGTTATCGTCCCACCATGAAGGTTTGAACTGTCCAAGATCATACTCTATTGGTTCCAAAGGTTTGATAAGATTATGTTTAATCAACTCTTTGAAAATAGTCTCGATTGGTTATCCTAAAGGTGTAAATTCACGTGTAGGAAATCTTCATTCTGGTCTTTGTTGTTGTGAATTTTGGACATAGTTAGCTATTTGATCTAGACTATTCATCGTGTCTTGATTGGAATTGTAACCTCTAAGTGTGATAACTGGTTTTGTATGTATGTGTTTAGCATCAACAATGCCGTCATTTGTAACATTCTTGTTTCTAGACCAGAATTTGTTTCTATCATTTGGCACGTTTTGATGTTGGACAACTGGATTTCTGCTTGGTACTTTAATTTCTCCTTTGTCTATAAGGCCTTTCTCAAGGGTGATGCCCTTTTGTACCAAGTTTGAGAATGAAGTACAACAGTGTACCCTTAAGTCACTTCACAATTTGAGGTTGATGTTCTCTAGGAATATCGTGACCTTCTGCTTTTCCGGTATTTCAACTGGACATCTACTAGCTAGACTTCTCCATCTCTAAAAGAAAGTGGTGAAGGTTTCACCATCTTCTTGTGTCATGTGGCATAAGGTTGCTATTGTTACCTCATTGTTTATATTAAAGGTGAAATGTTTGACAGACTTTTCAGCTAATTCGCCCCAAGATCGTATGCCATATGGTAATTTCAAAAACCATTCCAGTCCTATCCCGACAAGGGTTCGTGGAAATAGTCTCATCAAGTATGTGGGGTCATACGATATGTCCATGCATGCTTTTGAGAATTCTCTAATGTGTTCCAAAGGATTCTTTCTCCCATTATACTTAGGAAAAATCGGTATAATGTATCCATAGGGGAAAGGTTTCATATGAAGCACTTTGTCAAATGGACATGGACATAGGTCTTGCGCTGAGATAGTTTGTTTTCCTGACATAGACATGTTGTCCATTTGTTGTTGAAGAGTTTGCATTTGGTTTTGGAGGACATCGACTTGCATCAAGGATATGTTGTTTGCATTGTTTGGATCAATGTAGGTGTTCTGATACGCCATGTTCTATGATGGGTTGTGATTTGGTGAGGGAATATATCCTGTTAGAATGTTATGATTCGGTATAGGGACATTCCTTGTTTGAATGGTCTAAATTGGTATAGGAATGCTTCCTGTGTGAATGGTCTGATTTGGTATAGGAATGCTTCCTGTCTGAAGGATCTGACTTGGTATAGGAATGTTTCCTATTTGAATGGTCTAATTTGGTATAGGAATATTTCCTATCTGAATGGGCTGAGTTGGTATAGGTATATTTTTGCCAACTTTGGATCTCTTACCAGTCGTGTTGGTGCCAAAGGGGTTGGAGGAAGTTGCCCCTGCAATAAATTGTAAACCTTGTGTTATGTTGAAAGGGGTTGTGTTTATAATTGACGATGTTTGAGTTGGTATACCAGTTGGTATTGCTGCGGTAATTTGGGGAATAGAGATAGTTGATGTTGCAGTTTGTGTTGGTTGAGTAGACTATGTTTGCAAAGTACGAATATCAAATCCTGGTGGTAGTTTGGCACCTTCTGCTAGCAACTTTGCTAGATATCGTTTGGGATCATTTAGAAAACATGCATCCATAAAGGATGCAAATTCAAGATCTTGTACTACTGCGTCTATGTCTTCTATGTAAATCTGCCCATGTGTGTCTCTAGTGACATGTTTTTCAAGCAAAGGTCTGTGTGGGTGTTTACTTCCTGATGGTTGGTTTCCAAATGGATTGATGAATTCATTGGGGTCTGTCATTGCTTTGTTTTTCTTTTGAGACCTTGTTTCGACCATGAAAAAGGTGCTCAAAATGGGTAATGCTGACTATGCCTAACAACTGATATGACCTATGTCTATGTTTTTGGATTTTTTTTGACACTAAATGACGTTGCTAAAATGGTTTCTAAAAAGACATATTCTAAGATGACGTATGATAGGATGGACAATATGCAAAATTTCGAGTGGAAAAATGACGATAAATGAGTCTAAGATGTGTATAACCTACCACCTATGGAATAAATGCATGCAAAGATTTGTTTTTAACCAAGGAACCTGATTGTATGACAAGGATAGTTTGACAAGGTGAATTTTCCAAACTAGACTGGTGAGCTGAAAATTTTCACTAAATGGGACCAAAGTGACTAGGTTCGATGACTATGACAAATTGGAACATGAACGTTTCCAATGACGAGGAAAGTTATCTATTCTGCGATATGCAATTTCCTAGGAAGTATCTATATGCATGCAACTTAGGATGATTATGACTAAGACGTTTACTATGACTAAGACGTATATAACACCTAATGATGCAAGGTTTTTGAGCAAAATTTTAACAGTTTCTGTCCAAGGTTGATCTTAAGAATCTAGAGAAAATAGTGACAATGATGTTTCAGACTCAACTTGCGGTTTTTTATGTTTTCTGTTGACAGAAAAATGCGGTTCACCTAACAGTTGCGGTTCAAATTTTGACAGATGCGGTTTTTTTGACAGTTGCAGTTTAAATTTTGACAGATGCAGTTTTTTTTTACAGTTGCGGTTTTTCCTATGACAAATGCGGTTTACCAAGACACATGCGGTTTCAAAACTGACAGATGTGGTTTGCATGCACACATGCGACTCAGAATGTGATAGTTGCGACTCATGATATGCAGACTGAATAATGAAAGTTTTGACAGACACATGCGGTCTTTCCCCTAATAGATGCGACTCTCTATGATAGATGCAACATTTAAACTGACAATTGCGACTCGGTTTTCTGACAGTTGAAATTTTCTCGAAAGTTGATTTTGACGACTTAGTTTGTTGATCAAGATTTTGATGAATACAACAGAAAAAAAACATAGAAATCAATGTATTTTCAATTTTGTGATGAAAGGACTGTTAAGACTCGAAAAAAATTCACAACCTAGGCTTTTAAGACAATACTTGTTGAATTCTTACTTGGATTTCTCCAACTACGCATATTTATGGCAAATGAATAGTAGCTTGACCCCACTGGCTCCCCTCCATGGCACTCACTTATATGGGGCAGCCAAGCTACTATATCCATGAAACTCCCATGGCATACATTTCAGTTCCACACATAAACCGTAAATATGTAAGATGGCTTCACAGGGTAGACCCTACTGTGCCAAAAAGTAGGTAGGATTTTGGTAACTCTACAACAAGGTGTTTAATAAGGGCATGATGTTCGTGGCACACTATCCAATGTTGGTGAGAGTCCATTTCTGTCCATCTTGTCAGAATAGTGCACGTGATTCTTGGGCTTTCCCCAAGAATCCACTTTTATATACCATCTAGAAGTTGCTTGGCTTTAGCGTGCTACCGGTCTGAGTCGTCTTGGGGTGAGTACTTTTTCCCACCAAGATAGGCCGAAGTTCTAGAGTCAGTAACCATTTCTCTTACACCCAAGATCGCATGACTGCTCAAGGGGAGAGGATACTTCGATTACCAAATCATAAGGGTGACAAATACGTGCAAAGCACTAGACAAAGAAGACAGTGGTTCTTTTTAATCCAAATGACAATTGTCTATCTATCAATCAGAAGATTCTTTTTAATCCACATGATAATTATCTATCTACCAAACAAAATCTTGCTTAAATAAATAAATTAACACAAAGGCATTAGGTCCCGCATGCAAATTTATCAGTAGGTTATTGTTCTTTGGCTTTCATTCTGTAGAAAATTATCTTAGGTTTTTAATGGTCTTCTATGCTTCGTCGTGCAAACACTACGTTATTCCACCTTAACACAACTGAAACAAACATTAGCAAAAATCAAAACAACCTAAAAAGAGAAAATGAAAAGATGAATGTATAGAAAAGACTAAAAAAAGTGAAAAAGATTTACTAGCCAGGTGTGGCTTTTGGAGCCACAGATGTGGTTCACGAATTTTGTTGACAGGCGGATGTGGTTCGTGACTTCACGGATGTGGTTTATGATGGCGGATGCATCGCTATTTTTCACAGATGCGGCTCATAGATACAGATGTGTCATTTTGCGGAATAGATGCGGTGCATCGTACTAAAAGCCTGCAAAAAAGAACGAAAAATGGAAAAACGAAAAGACAGAAATATGTTTGAATTTTGAAGCGTGTTCACATCAGGTTCACCAAATGTAAATCATAGATTTTTTTGCAAACTAGAATAAAGATGTTAATCCTAATCTAAATAATCTAACATCAAACAACAAAGAACAAATAAGTAAACATAATAAACTAAATAATTTAATGGAAAGCTCTCACCGAATATGCTTTCACTCCTTCGAATTATCTTGATTTTCCTTCTCCATTTTGCCTTTTCAATATTCTTGCCCTCAGATTTCTATGTTTGAATGCAAGCATAACTTCATTGAGTGTCTAAGAAAAATATCGAAGATAAGTCTCTTCTGAAAAGTGTATGATTTTAGGAGGAGGAATAATGATTATGACAGGCCATTTTATAGATTTTGGGTTTTCGAATGATCGGCTTAGATTGAAAGAGAGATTGACGGATTAGATCAATGAATGCCATGCGATATGAGTCCTATCTCAAATAGAACGTGAGTTAGAACATGAGTCAGGAAAGATTGCAGATAGAGACTAAGTTAGAACGTGAGTTAGCACACAAGTTCAGGATCTTAATCTCCAAAAATAGAAGAAATAGACTTTATATGCAAAAGCCAAAGTTAGAACTCGAAGACTAATGCATTCGAATGTAGATAGGATTTAGAACTAGTTAATCGACTAGTTGTGATGGAGACTCTTCTCGCAGAGATAAACAGGTGTTGAATTCAGAGATAACTGGAGAACTAAAAATAGATCTCAATTCAGAAGGTGAGTGAATGATTTAGATAACTGATAGAGGAATGTGACATAAGTAATTAAATATGAATTAAATATTAATTTAATTCAAAATTTGAAAATAAGAGACTTTAATTAAATAAATAAAGATAATTTATTTAATTTGGCTGTTTGAAAAGGATAATATAAATAATTAAATAATAAATATTTAATTATAGATAAAATGGGATTAAATGAATAATTAAATAAAGATATTTAATTATAGCTAAATAAGTATGATAAAGGGGGAAGAATTAATTAGTTCGCAACATAATTAAATAAATATGATTTATTTAATTAATCAAGTTGAATAAAGATTAATAATGAATTAATGAATTAATTAAAAAGGGGTATTTAATTAATAGAGGAAATATGTGTTAGAAAGGTTAATTAAATAATTAACATTATTTAATCAAGACCATGGACTATAGAAAATTATGTCGAATGTGTACTCGTAGGCCTGGACCAATTTTCGGTATCTACAATAAGAATGAGAAAATAGAGAGTTGAACTCATGAAAGGTACAGTTCATGAGAAATCTCCACATGAATGAATACCTACATGTTGCAGAGAAGGGAAAAATGTTGTGGTTGTTTTGGGGCTTGCCGCAACCAAACCCCCATTTTGGTGTTTCCACCTCTACGAACAACCAAATAGATAGAGAGATAGAAATATGATAAAGAAACTATGTTGGAAAGAAAAATATACGCTATGTGAAACACTATGCTACTCAAATCCAACAACAAAGTAATAGTGAGAAAGCAATACCACCCTCGACCAAAGGCACTCAAGGCCAATGAGACAAGAATGTAAGTCTACAACTGTGGCAAAGTTGACGTGGTAGCAGTTACATTGAAGGGAGTCTCACAAGACACCAAGTTGCATCGTCTATGGTAGATGTGAAGAATGCTGTGATGTTAGAATCGTGAAGTCTAAGGTGCAACCAATAGCTTGAAATTGTGAGAATTCTAAGGATGTGAAGCAATATCAAATGAGTTTGAAGAAGATCAAGAGAGATCAATTGAATGTGAAAGATGAACATTTTTGGGGCCAATTAGAAGGGAAAGAGTTGTTTAAAGGCCAGTTGAAGGGTGTAGGGGCGTTATGTTTTATCATCAATGGAGAATGTAATGCCTTTTTAGATTCCAGAGGTAAAAATCCTATCAGGACAACACATTGTGTAGACATCTATGTGTTGCATGTGTGTCCCTAACAAAAATTCCTCCACTGACACTAAAAACAAGTGCCCAGTGGATGGAGTTCAAAATGAGGACGTGGAACTACATGGTCAAATATGATTTTTCTAAGGTGAAGGGTGTAAAAGGGGAATTTACAAGAGGGGTGTAAATTCACTCCTATACATCTACATCTAAAACAAGTTAATCTAAATGATCTTCCATTGTCTCTACCATATCTTTCGTATCCATATATTCTTTCGTTGGGGAATGAATTTCTACTTCCTCTTACCTCAATATCTTCATTATAAGGTGTTCTATTAGTTACCATAATATCTTCATTATAGAGAATTCCATCACTACCATGATTTCTTCCCCCTCTTTATGTTATCTTATTTCAAATCTATTTTTAATATTTTATTCTTCCTTAAATACAACTTGATATACCTCTTCAACTATCTACAACCTCCCCATACTCAATTCTTCTTGAATATATTGTACCAAGCCATTAATTTGCATCTTACAACTTTTTCCATGCCTTCTTGTTAGGAAAATGATCACAGGGAAATATACAATAAAATATGTGTAAAAATAAAATATAAAAATGTAGTGACATGAGTATACATGCTTCACTTGATATGGGCTACGTCCATGAAGAAATAACTAGTCCTTTATTTTATTTATCCAAAAAAAATAAAGGGATACAACATACAACACATTTGATGTAACTTCATCTTCTCTCTATCATAGTCTCCTCTCACAATATAATACAATACAATACTTAGTCATAATACAAGATCTTCATAAAGGGGGTTACCTTGTAGGGTAAGAAAATCCCACATAATACATACTATTAGATTTGTTACCTAATGATGAAAAATCTAAATTTATAATAAAAATATGTTTTAAAAATATGGCTTTCAAGTACACTTCCATCGAACCTTTGGACCCCATAAAATCCCTAACAAAAAATCTCCCACTTAGAGACTAATCATGATAGCTCCATGAAGATAATCAGGCTCCACCAACAATCTCCAACTTGGAGATTGATTAGAGCAACTCAACTACTATTGCATTTGTTGGAGTAGGCTCCAAATTTGGACTTGCAAAGTTTCTCATCTTCACCTTCATCCTTTAAGACCAATTTAAATTGAGCAATAAATCAATTTCTATTGATTTATTGTCTTTGTCAACATGTTTGTATGATTTTGGATAGTTTATATTTTTTTTATGTTCAATTATCCATCTTCCAAAAACTAATCGTAATGATATCTGAGATGGATATGTTTAGTCCTATAATTAATGGTTGAGTTATTTTCAAGATTAATGAAACTCTATCTATCACTATACAACTTGCTATCCTCTCACATCTTTCTGATTTCCTCCATAAACCTTTGTAACCAAATCATCTCTTTAATAGTCTCTATAGTAGTGACATTGTCTAATTTTTTTGTTGAAAGTGCAACAACCTTATTCAATCTTGATATCCAAATTTCCAATATTCCGCATTCTATAGTAAAACATAATTTTTGGTTCTCCTCCTTCTATCTATATCACCTACCAGATCTGAATCAACATATCCCTATAGAGTAGAGTTAGAACCTCTAAAAAATAATTCTTTGGCAGTAGCACTTCTCAAATACTTGAAAATCCACTTTACTACATTCTAATTGTCTTTTCCTAAATTTTTCATATACCTAATCACAACTCCCATTACATGTGTAATATCTGGCGTTGTACACACCATGACATACATCAAACTACCAACTATTGAAAAGTATGGAACCTTTGAAATTTAGTATATATTTCCTTATTTTTCTTCAAACAGATATCCTTAGTCAATTCAAAATGGTTTGGAAGAGTTTTACTAACTAATTTCACACCCTTCATTTGAAATATTTTCACCACCTTCTTAATGGAGACAATGTTAATGTGTGATTTTTCCCATCTCTTGTTATTCTCATAATAATTATTTTCTTTGCAGCACCTAAATCCTTCATCACAAATGAACTCAATATTTTTTTTAGTATATTTATATCCTACAAGTTAGACCTTTCAGCAAGCATGTCATCTACATATAATAACATGATAATATAACTCCCATTATCGACCACATCCTCTCTTATCGTAACTTTGATCAAACCTCGTTTCTCCTTTGGATAAACTCACCTACCAATATAGATGTTTTCTACCAACATGTAATATTCATTTCAAAATGTAACATAGAATAAAATTTGGAATGATCTGCAACTAGAATAGACGATGTTAATCCTAATCTAACCAATATTAATCTAAATCAAAACAACAAAGAACGAGTAAAAATGAACAATAATAACAACTACAATGAAAATATCTCACTGAATATGCATCCACTCCTTCGAATTATCTCGATTGTCCTTCTCCATTTTGCCTTTTCAGTATTCTTGCCCTCAGATTTTCAGTATTGATGCAAGAATAACTGTGTTGAATGTCTAAGAAAAGTATCAAAGATAAGTTTCTTCTCAAAAGTGTATGATTTCGGGAGGAAAAATAATGATAATGAAAGGCCATTTTATAGATTTTGGGTTTTCGAACGATTGGCTCAAATTGAAAGAGAGATCGACGGACGAGATTGATGAATGTCATGCGATGTGAGTTCTATCTCAGTTAGAACATGAGTGCAAGATAAAGATTAAATTAGAATGACAACTTAATCTTGTGTCAAGAGTGTTCGAAAATAGGAAGAACAAGAGTTCAAGATCTTAATCTTCAGTTAAGAGTCTTCGAAAATAGAAGAAATAGACTCTGAATGTCAAAGACAAAGTTAGAACTCAAAGAATAATGCATTTGAATTCAAACATGAGTTAATTAATTAAATAAAGATATTTAATTAATAAATACATCATGCATATGAGTTAGAACCAGTTAATTGACTACTTGTGACAGAGAGTCTTCTCGCAGAGACAATTAGATCCTGAACTCAAAGATAACTAGAGGATTTAAAAATAGATCTTGAGTCAAAAGGTGAGTGAATAATTAGTCAACTGATTGATAGAAGAATGTGACATAAATAATTTAAATATGAATTAAATGTTAATTTAATTTCAACATTCGAAAATGAAAGATTTAATTAAATAAATAATGTAATTTATTTAATTTACTTTTGAAAAGGATTAAATGAATAATTAAATAATAAATATTTAATTATAGTTTAAATATGAGAAAGGGGTAATCAAATAATAAATTATTTAATTAAGAAAGAAGAATTAATTATTTAGCGACATAATTAAATAAATATGATTTATTTAATTAATCAAGTTGAATAAAGTCATTATGAATTAATGAATTAATTAAAAAGGGTATTTAATTAATAGAGGAAATATGTGATAGAAAAGGTAATTAAATAATTAACATTATTTAATCATGACCATAGATAATAGAAAATTATGTCGAATGTGTACTCGCAGGCCTAGACCAATTTTCGGTATCTACAATTTGCCCCTCTTTGATACAATGTTGTTATGGTGTTGTGTCAAAGAAAATATGCCCCGATCATGCCCCAACATGAAACAGGTTAGGGTATGCCCCCTCGTAAAAATTGACAATTTTTTGAAAAATTTCAAAAAAATAAGGAAATATTCCCGATAAGTCAATTCGATGGTCAGAATTGCTATGGAGTTGACATAATTGAATTTGGAGATGTTGCGGACGTGTACAGGTCATTAGAAATTAGAAGGTTAAGCAACCAATTGACAAGGTCAGAAGAAATGCCACCCAAACCCTAGGTATAAATAGGAACTAGGTTAAAAACCAATTCATTTGCACCCGAAAGAGTTGAAGAGTTGAGAAAGTTTCTCTGAGCTTTGGAAATGTTAGCATGAATGATTTTAGAATGTTAGTAAGAAACAATTAAGGTGGTTGATTGAGAATAAACATGCGATCTTTGATATTTTTCCATATATGCTAAGCTTGCTTTTTTAATCATCATTGGGTGGGACATGACACAAATGGATAGTACACACCATGATATGAGATAGACCATAGTGTACACAATCATCCACCTGTGAAGAAAAGACAGTCGTAGACAAGGAGTGTCTTAACTCATATTAAGGACAAGATGCCCCAGTCGTCGTTGTGTTGACAAACTACAGACAACAAAATAAATAAAAGACGGGTCATGAGACGTCATTGCTCCTCTAAATCCTTGATAGGACATCCTTGAGGAAACTAGTAACATGACTCAAAAACCAAAGTTACAAAGACAGTTGATAGACAATAGTCAAAGAAAAAGAGTCCTGAGACATCCTTGCTTCTCTAAATCCTTCAAGGGACATCCTTGAGAAAGCTAGTAACTAGACTTATTCACAAATTGATAAAAATATAAGACAAAATAAGATATAAAGTCATAAAGCCAAATAAAAGTATTCTCCAAAACTTGATCCTATGGGATTGTTTGATTGTTTGATGTTGACATAGCGTAATGTGAGGGATGACACATACTGCATAAGACATTGAGTCTAGTTTCGATTTGGTGATTATCTGTATAAGGCATGACAAAGCCTGGTTTCGGAAAAGACACGTGCCGTATAAGACGTTGGAGCTTGATGACCTTGATGTGAAAAACAACATGAGGCTATGACAATTTGACAGCGTCTATTGACAAGAAAGACATCTTGCCTAAGACATAAGTTAACCATTCTGACAATGTGTTTGATATTGATTTGATGACTTTGAGATGTTTTTCCTTGTTGATGCATGACTTGTTTTGATTCCTTGACTCATCAAAAGTGTGTGTAGATATTGTATGACATGAGATGATACCCTAAAGGACTGACCTAATGCGGCCTCGGGGGCTCATTGATTGATTAGCCTTGATTATGTAGTACACGCAGAGACCTCGTAGTTTGACACAACTTTAACTGACATAACAGACTAAAGATATGTACTTAAGATGATGATATGCAACATGTGTGAAAGTGAATATGATAAACCCTATTGGACTGACCTGGTGCAGTCTCAGGAGCCCATCAATTGATTATCCTTGCCTATGTTGTACACGCAGAGACCTCGTAGTTCGACATGACCAATGACTGTGAATGTACAAAGAGTCATGATTTTGATGTGTGATACACGATAAACCTAGATAGATAGACCTTATGCCTCGGGGGCACATCGATTGATGGCCTTGCCTACGTCCCAGTCGCAGAGGTAGTATAGTTCGACTATGTCTACGACTGACTTAACATGACTGAATTAACTATGTTTTTGGTATTTTCTAACATGTTTTGATTTTCTTGGATTTTTGAAGTTTTCTGATGCTTTTGGGATTTTTCAAGACATTTTCAATGATGTAATGTTATGTACAAGGTCTTCATGTCATAGAACAAGGATTTTCCCCCAGTCGGGAATAAGACTTGCAAGATGGAGAGGGGAGTGTGACGGAATGGACTTTGATGTCAATCATTCCAAGCAATGGATAAGACAACCATTTATTATGATGGATGATGAAAACGTCTTATTGGAATGATGGTAGATGAAAGAGCGAGCTTGACTACACATAGCTCCTGTTTGCCAGGTTTTCACCATGGTACTTATCCAAAGCGCCACCGAAGCAGTTTTCACTATTGGATGGATTATTTCTCTTTACTATTTTGATTTTCTCAAATTTTTTTGGTGTTACAAAGACGCCTGTTTGCCAAGTTTTCATCAAGGTAACCATTTTTTTGTTTTTCCATTTTTTTTTAATATTTTCTAGATTAAGACACGGATTCTCAGAAGCTACACATAGAACTTGTTCAGATGAAGGTTGTTGATTGGTGACAAAAGTGGCTCTGCTTTAGGAGTAGAGAGTTGGTATGCTCCTAATTGAAAAGCTTCTAGGACAATATAGGGCCCCAACCAATTAGGTTCAAACTTACCTAAATTTTCTCGTTCAGCTTGATTCTTAGGATTCTCCATTAAAACTAGGTCTCCAATGTCAAAGTGTCTATTTAAAACTTTCCTATTATAGCTACGATGAAGATGATTATGATATGCTTGCAAATGGTCTAGTGCATTTTGTCTTCGTTCATCCAATAATTCTAGCTCTTGTCATTTGGATACACGGTATTCTTCATCATCAATGTGACCCTTCAAGGATACCGTCAGAGAAGGTATTTCAACCTCAATAGGTAAGATAGCTTCAGATCCGAATAGTAGGGAGTATGAAGTGGCGCTAGTGGGAGTAAGGATGCTTATGCGGTAATCCCATAAGGCGGGATTAAGCTGTAGGTGCCAGTCACGACCAACGTCGTTGATAGCATTTTTTAGGATTCTAACAATGGTTTTATTAGATGCCTCGGCTTGGCCATTACCTTATGGGTAATATGGGGTGAAAAATGATGTTTGATATGAAACTCTTCACATAAATGGTGTACTTCTTGGTTCTTGAATGGGCGGCCATTGTTTGTGATTATGGATTGGGGTACACCATACCGAAAAATGATATAGTTTAGGATAAGCTTAGATATTTGTGTGTCGGTGATGTAGGTCATGGGAATAGCTTCAATCCATTTGGTGAAGTATTCAGTGGTGGTTATGATGAATTTATGGCCATTGGATGATGGGGGGTGTATCTTACCTATGAGGTCAAGTCCCCATTGGGAGAAGGGCCATGGTGATGTAATCAAATGAAGCTCCTGTGCTGGTTCTCTTATCAAATCTCCATGTATCTAACACTTTCTACATTTCTTTACAAAGATAAATGAGTCTTTCTCCATTGTAGGCCAATAATAACCTACTCTCATAATCTTATCAGCCAAAGTAGGACTACTTGAATGGGATCCACATATACCCTCATGCACTGCTCACAAAGTTATTTGTGCTTCTTCAGCATCGAGACATCTCATTAGGGCGTTATCTAAGGTACATCTATATAGGGTATCTCCGATGATGGTGTACTTAGCTAACTTATGGATAAAAGTTCTGCATTGGTTATTGGACAAGTCTAGAGGTAAGGTTTGGTCATTTAGATAGTCAAATATGTCTTTGTACCAAGGGGATGTAGGACCAAAAATCGTACACACCATTGCAATATCGGGGACATCATAGGTAGGGACCAATAGCTGTTCAACCAGAAACTCAAACTTAAGCACGTTACTCAGAATATCCAATAAGGAACCCACGGTTGCCATAGCATGTATAGCCCTGTTTTGAATACATGGTATTTTTTGAAAGGTAATGTCATTGAAGTACTGCTTGAAACTATCGGCCATGTGCTTGTAAGGGGCTAATTTCTCATCCTTAGTCTTATAATCATCATTTACTTGCTGAATTACTAGCTTAGAATTGCCAAAAACATGTATACTCTTAATCTTCCACTAGGCCGCCATTCTTAGTCCTGTCACTAAGGATTCATACTCTACTATGTTGTTGGTGCAAGGGAAAACAATCCTGAATGATTTAGGAAGAGTATTGCCATGAGATGTAACAAATAGGATACCTGCTCCTGAACCATGATTTGTATGTGACCTGTCAAAGTATAATTTCCATTCCGTTTTAATGTCAATGTTGAAGAGAAATTCATCAGGAAAATCTACCACTAAAGGACGGTCTGCCCTCATAGGTGCATCCGCTAACTGATCTGCAATTACCTATCCTTTTATAGCCTTCCTCTCGACATATTGGATGTCATACTCACTAAGTATCATAACCCATTTACCCAATCGACCTGTTAATGCTACTTTACTTAGGAGATACTTGAGGGAATCAATCTTTGCGACCAACATTGTTTGATGATTTAGCATATAGTGCTGATGTTTCTAAGTAGAAAAGACTACCGCAAGACAGGCACATGCTATGTTGTTGTAATTCAATTCATATCCTACCAAGGTACGATTGATGTAGTAGACTACTCTTTCATGACCTTGATCATCATTTTGTGTGAGAAGAGCCCCTAATGCCGACTGAGTTGTTGAAATGTATAGTATGAAAGGTTTTCCATCTGTAGGTGGCATAAATAAAGGTGGAGTGAGCAAATAATCCTTGATTTGTTGGAAAGCTTCCTGACATCTAGGTGTCCACACAAATGGTACTCCTTTCTTGAGTAGATGTTGAAATGGGTGTATTTTTTCTACCAGTTGTACAATGAAATGCTTGATAGATTGCAATCTTCCCTGTAGTGTTCTTAGTTGACCAATGCTGATTGGAGGAGGCATTTCTAGAAATGATATACCCTAGGAGTTTCCCCGATTTCACTCCAAAGACACATTTCTTCGGATTTAGTCTGTCTAATTTGCATGCAGGACCTAATGCCTTTGTTTTAATTTTATTTAGCAAGCTTTCTATTTGGTAGATAAATAACTGTCATTTGGATTAAAAAGAATCAGTGTTTTCTTTGGCTAGTGTGAAAGCACATTTATTTCAACCTTTACAATTCAGTATATTGGAGTATCCTCTCCCCTTGCACAATCACGCGATCTTGGATGTAAGAGAAACAGTTATTAACTCTAGAACTTGGGCCTATCTTGGTGGGAAAAAGTACTCACCCCAAGATGAGTTAGATCGGTAACACACTTTAGCCAGTCACTTCCACCCGGTATATAAAAATGGATTTCTGGGAGAAATCCCAGAAATCACGATCACTATTCCAATGAGAAGGGAAGAAATGGTCTCTTGTCGAGCTGAATAGTGCCCCATGAATGGAATGCCCTTACTAAATACCATGTTGTAGTTTTTCCAAAATCCTACCTATTTACTGGCATAGCAAGGTCAGCCCTGTGTAGCCATCTTACATTCTTACGGTTCATGTGTGGAGATGAGATGTATGCCATTGAAGTTTCATGGGTATAGTAGCTTGGTTTTCCTGTATAAGTGAGTGTTGTGGAGGGGAGCCAGTGGGGTCAAGCTACTAGTCATCCGCCATGAATATGCATAGCTGGATTTATCCAAGTAAGAACTCAACACGTATTGTCCAAAAAGCCTAGGTTGTAAATGTTCTTTGGTTTTAACAAATATATCATTTCAAAAATAAAAACGCATTGATTTTTGTGCTTGTGTTTGCTGTACTTGTCAAAAAAATTGATCAACAAACAAAGTCAGTCGAAACAACTTTCAGAAAACTGCAACTGTCAAAAAGTTAGTCGCAACTGTCATTGTTAACACTGCATCTATCTTAGAGAGTCATAATTGTTAGGGGAAACACTGCATGTGTCTGTCAAAAAAGTTCATTTTCACAGTCTGGATATCACGAGCCGCAATTATCAGATTTTGAGTCGCATGTGTATATGCAAGCCGCATGTGTGTCTGTCATAAATTTAGGTTTACAGAGTCCATATTCTGAGTCGCATCTGTCATAACGAAAAAATGCATTTTTCAAAAGTCAAAACTATCTGTCAACATCCAAAACCAGGTTTTAGTCAAATCACCGCATGCACGTTGTCAACTGCATATGTCAAAAATAGAACCACATTTGACTGTCAACAGAAAAACTTCAAAAACCGCAAACCGAGCCCGAAACATTACTTTCATTTTTCAATTCTGTTTCTAAAGATCAACCTCGGACAGAAACTAGAATTTTTTTTCTCAAAACCTTGCATCATTAGGTGTCATATACATCCTTGTCATAGTTAGCCTAAGTTGCATGCATATAGATACTTCCTAGGAAATTGCATATTGTCAAATAGACCAACTTTTCCGCATTATTGGATATGTTCATGTTCCGATTTGTCCTTATCATTGAACCTAGCCACTTTGGTCCTATTGGTGAATCTTTTCAGCTCAACAGTCTAGTTTGGAAAATTCACTTTTTTAACTATCTTTTGTCCTACAATCAGGTTCCTTGGTCAAACACAAATCATTGCATGCATTTATTCCATAGGTGGTAGGTTACACCCATCTTAGAATCATTTATTGTCATAAGTCTACTCGAGATCTTACATATTGTCCATCCTACCACATGTCATCTTAGTCTACATCATTTTAGAAATCTTTAGCAACATCCTTATTTTTTAGAAAATCCAAAAAAACATAGAGATAGGTCATATCAATTTTAGACATAGTCTGCATTTCCCCAGTTTGAGCAACTTTTCATGGTCGAAACAAGGTCTCACAAGAAACATAAAGCAATGTTGGACCCTAATGAATTTGGGAATCCTTTCGTAAATCAACCATTAGGGAGTGAGAGACCACAGAAAGCTTTGCTTGAAAAACACGTCACTAGAGACACACATGGACAAATCTTTGTTAAAGACATAGATGCCATTGTACAAGATCCTGAATTTGCATCCTTTATGGATGAGTGTTTGGAAAATGATCCCCAATGATATCTAGCAAAGTTGCTAGTAGAAGGTGCCACACTACCACCAGGATTTTATATTCATACTTTGAAACCACAGTCTACTCAACCAACACAAACTACAATGTCAAGTGTTTCTATTCCCCAAATTACTGTAGCGATACCAACTAGCATACATACTCAAACATCGTCAGTTGTAAGCACAATCCCTTTCAATGTAACACAGGGTTTACAATTTACTACAGGAGAAACTTCCTCCAACCCCTTTGGCACCAACACTATTGGTAAGAGATCCAAAGTTGGCATGAGCATTCCTATACCACATCAGAACATTCAGACAGGAAATATTCCTATACGAAATCAGAACATTCAGATAGGAAATATTCCTATACCAAATTAGAACATTCAGATAGGAAATATTCCTATACCAAATCAAAACATTCAGATAGGAAATATTCCCATACCAAATTAGAACATTTAGACAAGAAATATTCCTATACCAAATTAGAACATTCTAATGGGATATATTCCCTCACCAAATAACAACCCGTCATAGAACATGGCATATCAGAACACCTACATTGATCCAAACAATGTAAACAACATGTCCTTGACACAAGTAGATGTTCTCCAAAACCAAATGCAAATGCTTCAACAACAGATGGACAACATGTCTATGTTAGGCAAACGAACTATCTCAGCACAAGATCTGTGTCCATGTCCTTTCGACAAAGTGCTTTACATGACACCCTTCCCACATGGGTACATTTTACCGAATTTTCCTAAGTATAATGGGAGGAAGAATCCTTTAGAACACATTAGAGAATTCTCAACGGCATGCATGGACATATCGTATGACCCCACATACTTGATGAGACTATTTCCGTGAACCCTTATAGGAATAGCACTGGAGTGGTTCTCGAAATTACCATATGGCATACGATCGTAGGGTGAATTAGCTGAAAAGTTTGTCGAACACTTTTCCTTTAACATAGACAATGAAATAACCCTAGCTACCTTGTGTCACACAACACAAGAAGATGGCGAAACGTTCACCACTTTCTTCCAGAGATGGAGAAGTCTAGCTAGCAGATGTCTAGTTGAAATACCAAAAAAGCAAAAGGTCATGATATTCCTTGAAAACATCAATTCAAAACTGTGAAGTGACTTAAGGGTACACTATTGTACTTCATTCTTAGACTTGGTACAAAAGGGCATCATCCTTGAAAAAGGCCTTATAGACAAAGGAGAAACTAAAGTACTAGGCAAAAATCCAGTGCTTCAACATCAAAACGTTCCTAATGATAGAAATAAATTCTGGTCTAGAAATATTTTTTTTACAAATGATGGCATTGTTGATGCTAAAAACATACATACAAGACCAGTTATCACACTTAGGGGTTACAACCCCAGTCAAGACATGCTGAATAGTCCAGATCAAACAACCAATTATGTCTAAAATTCACAACAACAATGACCACAAAGGAGATTTCCTACACTTGAATTTACCCCTTTAGGGCAACCAATCGAGACAATTTTCAAAGAGTTGATTAAACATAATCTCATTAAACCTTTGGAACCAAGAGAGTATGATCCCAGATAGTTTAAAACTTCATGGTGGGAAGATAAAGCCTATTGTGATTATCATCGAACGAAAGGACATAACCTACAACAATGTTGCCAACTGAAGAATATTATACAAGACTTTGTTGAAAATGGAACCATAGAGGGCAATGGGCAGAAAAATACCAAGAACAGTGATCATAAGGTCTTCATAGACCCATTACATGACCACACGAAAGGAAAGGCCTCTAGTTCGGGAACCAAGAATAATCAATTCCCTCAACTTGGAAAAATCCCTTTGCAACCAGTCGTGCCTTATACTTCTCCACACTGCCATCAAGGCCTGTCTTCCTTTTGAATATCCACTTGCAGCCAACAGGCTTTCGCCCTTTAGGCAGTGGTACCAACTTCTAGGTATCATTCTTTTTCAAGGAATCCATCTCCTCATTCATGGCTTCCAGCCAAGACTTTGAATCAGCCATGCTGATTGCTTCTTTCATAGTCCTAGGCTCATCAATGCTGGTAATTAAGGCATAAGCACAATTTGAATCTAACATAGAGAAACCATACCTTTCTGGTTGCCTTCTTTCTCATGTAGATCTTCTTAGAGGCTGAGGTTATTCTTCATCATCAGAACTTCCAGAGCTGCTTGAGCTCTCCTCAATCTCAGGTACACCATGCAACTCTTCCCTTTTTGGGGTTTGGGGAATCTCAACTACATCCTTCTTCTTATCACTCTGATTTGTCTCAAGCTATTGATCACTAACTAAAGGTTTCAACTCACGAAATATCACGCTTCTGCTATACAAAACCTTCTCAGTAACAGTGTTCCAAAGCTTGTATCCTTTCACACCAACTCCATAGCCGATGAGAATACATTTCACAGCCTTGTTATCCAACTTTGATCTCTTTTCATTTGGCACATGAACATATGCCTCACAGCGAAAGACCCGAACATGCCTTAATGAGGGTTTCTTACTTGACCATGCTTCCAAAGGTATCATGTCAACAAGAGCTGAACAAGGAGATCTATTTATCAAATAACATGCTATAGCAATAGCCTTAGCCTAGAACTTCTGCTCCAGACCAGCACCACTCAGCATACTCCTTGCCTTTTCCATCAGTGTCCCGTTCAACCTTTCAGCAACTCCATTTTGCTATGGAGTGTAGGGGGTTGTCTTATGCCTTTTAATTCCATGATTAGTGCAGTACCTTTCAAAATCTACAGAACAAAACTCACCTCCATTGTCTGTCCTTAAACACTTTATTTTCCTTCCAGTATGATTTTCTACCAAAGATTTGAACTCTTTAAACCGACTGAACACTTCTGATTTACTTTTAAGAAAGTATACAAATGCCCTTCTCGAACAGTCATCAATAAAAGAAACATAATATCTAGACTTCGATGATGAAGGAACATCAACTGGACCAAACACATTAGAATGAATATAATCCAGTATACCAGAAGATTTGTGAGGACTAGAGGAGAAAGAAACATGGTGTTACTTTCCATAGATACAATGTTCATAGAAATCGAACTCAAGGTTACAATCATCAAGCCCTTCTACAAGGTTTTTGTTCTTCAAGGTTTTTAAACCTTTCTCACCAATGTGACCAAGTCTATGATGCCATAACATAGTCTTCTCTGCTGGGAGTTTTACCTCCAAAGAATTTGTAGATAGTGAAGAGTCTACATCTTTCTCTATAGGTGCAAAATTACATGAATTTATAGAGGCACTGTTACAAAGAACAGGTCATGCATCTAGCTTGTACAGAGTGCTAGTATGAACACCCTTAGCTAACACCATTGCACCTCTAGCCATTTTACATCCCTTATTAGAAAAAGAAACTTCTACACCAGGATCATTTAACTTACTAATAGAAAGAAGATTTCGAGCCAAACCTAGGATGTGAAGAACACCACCAATTCCTTTGACTCTCCCGTCAGGAAACTCAATTCTAACCCTTCCTCTGCCAAAAATATCCAACGTTGAATCACTTTCCAAGTATACCTTTCCACCATCATACTTCTCATACTTTGAGAACCAATCTCTATTGGATGTCATGCGAAAAGAGGCACTCGAATCAACTAACCAAACATCATCTGATGCCTGAGTTGTCAGGGCTGCTGCAATGAAGTCATTTGCATCACTTTGAGAAGATTCGTTATCAGAAGCATTCTTCTTCTTCTTCTCCTTGCAGTCCTTCCTAATATGACCAGGTTGCCCACAGTTCCAACAATTTACCTTGGACTTTTTACCAGGAGACTTTGATCTCCCTTTAGACTTGGATTTCGACTTGTTGTCTTTCTTCTTGCCTTTCTACTTTGTTCTACCTCGAACAAAAAGAGCATCTTTGGCCATCTCAAAATATTTCCTTCGCATTTCTTCAGACAAAAGCGAAGCAACCACATCATCAGTCTTGAAAGCAGTGGTTGTGCTTCCAATAGCCATCACAAGATGATCCCAACTATCAGGTAATGAACACAACAGGAGCATGCAACAATCCTCCTCCTCAATCTTTACACCTACAGATGCCAACTGAGTAACAATCATATTAAATGAATTCAGATGATCTGCAACAAATGCACCTTTGTCCATCTTCAAGGAGTACAAATTCTTCCTCAGGAATAACTTTTTTACCAGAGATTTTCCTTGGTAAATATCACTAAGCTTCTTCCACAAAGTAGCTGCAGACATCTCCACATGAAAATTCAAGAGCACATAATTGGCTAGACTCAGTCTTATCAATCCTCTTGCTTTTCTATCAGCAAGATCCCAAGCTTCTTGGGTCGTAGTTTGTGGCTTAGTTCCAGACACTGCAATCCAGAGATCTCTATCCACAAGCAAGTCTTCTATCTTGAGTTTCCATAACTCAAAGTTGCTGCCATTAAACTTCTCAATATCTATTCTACCAGATGTACTTGCCATCTCACAACAGAAACAAGTTTAACAATGCAAGTCTCCCACTGAAACAATATTAGTGCAAACAACTAATTTTCCCTAACAAGGATAACACGAACTGGCCAAGCTCTGATACCACTTTGAAGGGAAAAGAATGCAGATCTAATGACCCAATAGTGCGGAATACATTCCCTTAACACCTTTACTACAGGGGAGAGAAGAAAAAATGAAAAACTAACAGTTTCTAAAACTTATAGAGATGCATACAACCATGGCAATGAGAAATTAGAAAGATAAGCGAACAAAGATGACATAATATTTACGTGGGAAAACCCTTTCAGGCAAAAAACCCACCACACAAAGTCAAATCAATTGTATTACAGTAATGAATCGATTACATACAATATCCAGACTTCTTTGCTCAGCTCACAATCACCCAGAGAGATTCAGATCCACTGTTACAATGTTTTCACAACATACAGTTCAAAACCCTTTTCAAGAACTCACGTCCTCCTTATTCTTCAGCTCACGACTTCAACTTGCTCTCCAACTTCATGAATCAACTCAACTTGTCTAACTTATGAGAAATAACACATCTCTTATCCAAGTGTAACCGACTCAGAAGAGCAATGAAGTCCATCCTCAAATCATGCATCTGGTCGAATCTGATAGATCTCCTGCAACAAGCCGTCATTGCATTCAAAGCCATTACCAAAATGGTTGAGCTCGCCACCCTTCATTGACAAATGCAACTGCCACAATAACTATCTTGGTATCCATCCAATCACTATTCAACCAGGTGCCATGCGTCCAAGACCCATCAGCAATCGTAGCTGACAAAGCAACCAAAATGGTCAAATAGACATCAGGCGCGACCAAGACTTCAAGTCATAAATAGCACTACCGGAGTCAGAGTCGGAATAGGAGTCGAAATAGGACTCCACCGAAAATACACATTGCTGAAGTCGGAGTTAGAGTTGGAGTCGGAACTGGAGTCAAAACATGACCCTACCGAAATTTTAGGTTCAGGAACCATTTCGGTTCCGCGTCGGCCCACGGCAAAGAGGAACTCATCGGAAACAGTTCTAACTGGGTAAAGTAAACCCGAGGTCAAACCAAGATGGGAACATCAAAGTTGGAGCCGGACCCAGGGATGAAAAAGAAATAGAAATAGGACTTTACCAAAAGTCCACGATCGAGAACCAATCCGGTTCCGGTTCCGCCTCCACCAACTGCAAGAAACAACAATCCAAAAATAGGACAAGGTAGAGGAAAACATCCGAGTAGAATCCAAACATCCAGAAGAACCAAATCGTAAAAGTAGGAGTCGGGCTCGGAGTCGGAACTAGAACTGAAACAGGAACCTGGCAAATGGACATTGCCAATTTCCAAAATTGGTTCCGCCTCCGTCAGAACTTGCGAAGCAAAACAGACGGTAGGAAGTGGAGTCGGAGCAGAAACGAGAAGCGAAATCCAAAACTTAGGCAAATAGAACAATGCCAAATTCCATCTTGGTTCCACCTCCGCTAGAGACTCAGAACTTAGGCAAACAAAACAATGCCAAGTTCCATCCTGGCTCTGCCTCCGCCAGAACTTTGTAAACAACACAAAATCACCAAGGCATGAAAACGAGGACTTCAAGCTGGAAGTTGAGACATAATTTCTCAACAATTTCCTCTCTTTGTTCTTGGTAAACCAAGAACAAAGTCCATAATAATATCTTCCCATGGCCTCTCTAGTATAGGTAGTAGATTATATAGTCTAGTATTATGACTTACTCCCTTAGCCATCTGGTGTACTTTACAACTTTGTACAAAATTCCTCACATCTTGTTGTAACTATGTCTAGTAATAATTATCAATAACAATATCAATGGTCTTATCTCGACCAAAATGTCTAACCAATCCCCCACTATGGTTCTCCTTGATTAGGTTCTCTCATAGGAATCCCTGTTATGCACAATTGGCTTCCTTTAAACAACATCCCATTTTGGATTAATAAATCCAACCATTTTGTCCTACCCAAAGTAATAGGTTCAAAACAAGCCTTCCAAGCTTTTGCAAAGTCTTGATATTCAAGATACAAACTCTTAAGTTCATTGGACCCAAAAACCATTATTCTCATCTCTATCAACAAATTTTTCCTTCTACTTAAGGATTGTTCGACTTTCCACTACTATGCTTTAAAAAAAAGCTCATCTCTTTAAGAACTCAACCCATTTAAAGTGCCTTTGATTTAACTTTCCTTGACTATAAATATACTACAAAGCTTGATGATCAATATATAAAACAAGTTCTTTTGGAAATAGATAGTGCGTCCATTTCTTCTAAGCCCTAACTATACCATAAAACTCTTGATCATAAACATAATATTTCTTTTTAGCATCATTCAATTTCTCACTAAAATAGGCAATGGGCTTACCTTCTTGACTTAAAATAGCTCCTAGAACACTACCACTATCATCACAATCTAGCTAAAAGACCTTAGTGAAATCTGGAAGTTTCAAAATAGGTTTCTTCGTGAATTTCTTCTTCAACATATAAAAAATCTTGGCTGCTCCTAAATTCCACTTAAAATTCTTTTTATCCCCTCTCATTGCTTGAGTTAGAGATGTAGAAATGCTAGTAAAATTATTAACAATATTTTTGTAAAAAAATTCTCGACCATGAAATGATCTTACCTGTAAATAACACTCCTCAAGGTAGGCCATTCAATGACATCCCCCACCTTCTCAGATCCATTTTAAGACCCTCTACTAAGATAAAAAATCCCAAATATACCAACTCTCTCTTCAAAAAAATACATTTCTTTAGATTAATCAACAACTTCTCCTCCCTTAACTTCTCAAAATCCCTCCAGATATGCATCAATTGCTCCTCCAATGTCTTATTGAAAATCTAAATATCATTGAAAAATAAACAATAGCATTTTTTCTAAAAATTCTTTCATTACCTCATTCATAAGCCGCATAATATGCTTTGTGCATTGATTAGCCCAAATGGCATGACTAACCATTCATACAAGTCCTCTTTAGTCTTGAAGGTTGTCTTCCACTCTTCTCCTTCTCTTATATGGATCTGATGATACCCACTCTTTAAGACAATATTCATGAAGTAATCGGCTCCACTCAAACAATCCATAAGGTCATCCATCCTTGGCAATGAGAATTTGTATTTGATTGTAATTTTGTTAATGGCTCGAGAGTCTATACACATTCTTCATTCTCCATCTTTCTTTGGTGATAGTACTACACGTACCACACATGGACTCAAACTCTCTCTAATCAATCCTTTCTTCAATATTCAGCTCCTCATTCTCTATAGGATTCATTCTATGGGTTTCCTTATTTGTCAAACTGGCTCTTGCTATGAAATCCATCTAATGCTAATCTTCCTCATAGGTGGAAAACCCTAAGGTACATTATCTAACAACTTGTCATGGGAATCCTCTAACAAATCTGAAATTTCTACTGATATATGTTCACCTTCTTCTTTATTAACTCTAGGAATCAATGCATAACACATATTCTTGATCTTCATACCATTCAAAAAAAATCTACCATTAACTAAAAAAATTATGGCACTACTACATACCTTTTCTTTTGGGTGCTACCACAATAATGGGTTGCACTTTCTAGGACATCCTGATTTTTGCCTAAAATCACATATTTTTGGAAAATATAATGTGTAGTGTAGAAAAATGCATACCTAAATGCATTTTCACACTTAATTTGGACTATTTTAGCACTCATTGTATTGATTTCCCTTCAAGTCACTTATTATGGGCCCCTAAGACCCCTTTTTGTGCATCCCAAGGAATATTTCAACTTTAAACCTGATCAAAATCCATAAACAACCATCAATCTTTGTGACCCACCTTTCTAATGCAAGTGCAGGGGACTCTGAACAGCTCAATTTGCCAAAATTCCTTCAAGAGGAATCTAAGAATATTAATATGGCCAATTTGACCAATCCAACTCACTCACAAAGTCTAAAACTAAACAAAGGTATAACTTCCCTTGTTCAACCACCTACTCGGCTAACCAAGCAAACCTAGTTTTGGGGGCTTAACTCCAGAACTTACCAAAAGACTTCACAAAAAAAAAAGGGTTTCATATACCCTTTTCCCAATTACATAACATACTTCAAATTCAGTATCAAGTACTTTGGAACATATGACTGAACTTGAACCCTCCAACCAGACCTAATTAGACCTAAAAGGTCTCATTAACAAAGTAAATCCCTCATAAAAACTTCACAAACAATAAAACTTGATTGGGAAGCAATCCTCAAGTTATCAAAGCCCCAAAACCACAACCAGACTTAAGGGAAACCCCCAATTACATACCAAACTAGAAAACCCTTGTTTTTAGGCAAAATAGGGAGGGTTTATTGTATTTTTATGCTCCACAACTCATCTAACCATGCCACCAATTGTAACACCCTTTAAATCTCTTGAAAAATCTTACAAATCCATCACACAGGCCATTCCACACATATCTTGATAAATTCACTCTTTAGTTGCTCAATTTCACATAGAAATCACCCTATTTCACTCATGGGCATCAACCCAGTCTCACAAAAGCACACTCATAGGCTTCTAAAACATTAAGAAACTCATAGTATACCTATAAGGGTCATTTCACTGAGCCAAAATTTTATACAGTAGGTGGAATGCCTGTTTTCACATTTTAATTCCTCAAAATACTAGTTCTGACTATCAAAATGAGCAGTTCCAAAAAAATGGATGTTTCTCCCTCAATACTTAATGAAATTCCCTCAAATTTGAAGCAAACAACTCTTAACTCACCCCTCTACATGAATCCAAAATATTTTATGCAATAAATATGTTGTGCGGGCTGTACAAAACAAAAGAAGTTCTAAAAAATATTGAAAACTGTGAAAAAAATGTGGGACAACCGTGTTATTGGGTTTCTAACTTGAAAAGCTTACAAAAGATCCATTTTTCAGTGTCTACAATTCTATTTTAACTTGAATCAATCCATTATATATATGGAAACCACCTTCTTACCTCCTAACTTCTCATGTGACTCTTCATCTCCCAATTTGCCCATTTTGACAACTTTTACATTTTACAAAATTGCAATCTTTACATTTTGTACACTTTTGAAACCTAGACCATCTAAACAACTAAATGTCATTAAAAATGACTTATTAAAATATAAAATGGCCTCATAGGCCTTATTTTAATGCAAAACTCCTATTTCCTAAAGTCTAGACATGATCTTCATGATTTGACAATTTTGCTTTAATGGTGCCCCTGCACCATACACCCCAACTTGCAACTTTTCCAAGTCCCTTGGAAAGATTAGTGTGACATGTCCTCCTTTGTATTCTTCATTCCTTTGACTCCCTTACTTGTATTCAACTAGTTCAAGTTGCCTTTCCTTCTCACTGTCTTGGACCTTCTTGTCTTTGTCTTCCTTTGGTTCATGGTCTTCACTGTCATACAACACTGTGGGGTGTTCATTTACATTTCCACCAAAAAACCCTATCATCTCAACTTCTCTTACCTTTGTGCTCATGCCGTTATCAACTGTCATCAGCTTTTTTACCTCTGCATGCTTGGTTCTATGTCCATTGTTCCCTTTATCTGCAACTTTTCCACTGTCAATGGTGTCCTTTCCTCTGCCAATCCCATTACCAACTGTACCAACACTATTAATGGCCTCTATCAGAATTGTACTTGCCTTGTTCACTATCCTTTGAATGTTATACTCCACTATCATAGGGTTCCTTGATATTCCTTTCATTTCTTTCGCTGTGATAGGGCACATAACTGCCCCAACCAACACATTTTCCCTATCCTCTTGCCTTTCCAAAGGCTGTCCACTCATGTACTACTATGTACTAGTCTGAGATATATTCCCACTCACTTTCTTTTTCCACACAAAATAATTCTTCCTCTTCTCTGCCTACAAATTGCACTCTTCCTACCCACTGTCATAATAGTATTAGGCCTTGCACTGGCCACCAAACTCAAGCTCTTATCTTCAACAACATTCACAAAATCCTTTTTACCCATCATAATCACCTTTGCTGCACTTGTCTGCTTCCCATCTCCTTCTGGAAATGGTAATAAGGAGAATGAATTCCCTTCATTCTCAATCTTGTAAGTATTAGCCCATCCATCATATACAACATGTTTGTCAAATTTCAAAGGCCGCCCAAGCAACAAATGGCAACATTTCATTGGAAAAACATCACAAAGCACTCTATCCTTATATCCTCCAATTTGAAATTCAACTAAAGCCTGCTCATTAACTAGCTGTGACTGATCATAATTTAGCCAAGACACCTTGTAGGGTGTTTCATGAGGAACTTTCACTAAATTCAACTTATCTACCATTTATTTTGATACAATATTATCGGTGGAGCCTGAATCAATGACTAACTTGTATACCTTTCCTTTGCTCTTGTAGGTGGTCTTGAAGAGAATTCTCCTTTTCAATGGTTCTTTCTCCTTGGAGGCCTTCAAAATTTGTCTTTGCAACATCAAAGCTTCTCCAATCTCAAGTTTTGCAACAAATTTTGAAGAACTAACACTTTCCTCTTCATTCTCTTGCACAAGTTGAACTCTCTTGTCTCCTTTTCTTTCACTTCGAATTGTAGCAACTCCAAACTTATTAGGACATTTGTAGAATGGATGTCCAAAATCCCCACATTTGTAACACTTTCCTGCAAACTCATTAGAATCTCTTCCTCTAAGTTTTTTCTTCCACCTTTCCATCCACCTCTAGACTCACCCACTTGTTCTTTTCCTTTAACAACATCTTCTTGACCTTCCTTGAACTATTTTGGTGTAGAAAAGGTAACTCTACCCCTAGAAGTACTACCTCTTCCCCTTGCTTCCTTCTCTTGTCTCCTCTTGAGTTTCTCTTCTGCTCTTATTTTCATTTGAAAACATTGTTCCATAGATTTTGGTGCCAACAAATTGATTTCATCTTGAATGTTATATCTTAGTCCATTGAGATATCTGGCTACTCTTTCTTCCTCATCCTCCTCATGCTTTTTCCTTATACTTAGCTTGTAGAATTCCTCAGTGTATGCTTGCACATCTTGTTCTTTTTGCCTAAGATTTTGTAATCTTTCAAGTAATTGAACATTATAATCACAAGGAAGGAACTTACCTTTCAGTTTTTCCTTCATTCTCTCCCATGAAGCGATCTTGTTCTTTCCTTTTCTCTATCTTTCATCTTGCACAAAATTCCACCACAACAAAGCATGTCCTTTCAATTTAATTTTGGCCTTCTTTACTTTGTGTTCTTCATCTATCTCTTCACTATTAAAGTAATTCTCCATGGCTCCTATCCAATCCAAGAGCTCTTCACCATCTAACTTACCCCCATACATAGGCACATCCATTTTTGCATGTCCATCCTTCTTCACAGCCTTCAAAAGCTTCATCATTCTCACATCATCTGGATCCATCTCTTCTTCTTCATCTTCATTATTAACTTCTTCCTCTGTATCACTGTCTTCCATGGTGACTCCACCTTTAGATTTCAATGCTGCAATCTCCTTCTTCAAGGCTTCTATTTCTTTTGACTGCTTCTCAACCTTTCTTGCAACTGTAGTTTTATTTGGAGGCATTTTGACAGTATTGCCTCTTCACCTTCCAACCACAAATTGTAGCTTTCTTCCACAAAGACTTGGTACCTTCACTCTGATACCAGTTGATGCAAGTGCAAGGGACTCTGAACAACTAAATATGTCAACATTCCTTCAAGAGGCATCTAACAAGATTAAGATGGCCAATTTGACCAATCCAACTCACTCACAAAGTCTGAAACTAAACAGAGGTATAAATTCCCTTGTTCAACCACCTACTCTGCTAGCCAAGCAAACCTAGTTTCAAGGGCTTAACTCCAGAACTTAACAAAATACTTCATAAAAAAATAGGGTTTCAGATACCCATTTCCTTGTTACATAACATACTTCAAATTTAGTATCAAGTACTTTGGAACATCTGACTGAAACTAAACCCTCTACCAGGCCTAATTAGACCTAAAAGGTCTTATTAACAAATTAAATCCCTCACAAAACCTTCAAAAACCCCAAAAATTGATTGGGTAGAAATCCTTAGGTTATCAAAGCCCCAAAACCACAACCAGACTTAAGGGAAACCCTAAATTACATACCAAACTAGAAAACCCTTGTTTTTAGGCAAAATAGGGAGGGTTTATTGTATTTGCATACTCCACAACTCATCTGAACGTGCCACCAATCATAACACCCTTTAAATCCCCTGCACAAGCTTATAAAACCATCACATAGGCTATTCCACACATATCTTGACAAAATCACTCTTTAGTTGCTCAATTTCACATAGAAATCACCTTATTTCACTGATGGGCATCAACCCAATCTCACAAAAACACATTCCTAGGATTCTAAAACATTAAGACACTCATAATATGCCTAGAAGGGTCTGTTGGCACTCTCAAATATTACAAATTTGAGATGCCTATTTCAAAAATTTTGCTTCTGCACTTTCAGAAGTGCACCTAAACAATCAGTCCCGACTGACCCACTTTGGAGGCTTATAATTTAAAGCCTGTTGATTGTCGTGTAAAACCCAGTTGTAGACATACTCAGTAGACATATTGAGCAGGCATGCCAAATTTTAGCTTCCCATGATAAGTTCTGACAAAGTTCCGAAAAGTGAAGCTGGAAGGTTTTTGCATTGTTCTGTTGTTTGCAGACTGTTTGTTTTATGAAGTTGCTTCCTGTTTGAGCTTGGTTTTCGCAACCAGTTCACTATCATGTCAGAATGAATGCTACTCCATATTCCCCATATAAAGATGATCTCAGATGTCAGTTTGTAGAACCTCATGATCTGATTTGCTATTTTGAGCAGATCGAAACCAAATGCAGATTGTTTTGTTTTGTAGTTGCATTCCTGACAGCCTTTTTGAGAGGCCAACTTCGACCACCAATAACTTTTGATCGGTGATGTTTCAAGGAAAATTCCTTTTGCACACGTGCTTAGGGTACCTTAATGATTTACTATGTCTAATGGCAGTTCGCCAGGAGTTGATTCACTTTTTTTACAAATTGACAATCAAGTTAGTTTCAGTTGGTTCAGAACTGCTGCTGTTTCAGAAAAGTTTAATTGGGCAACTTTGCCAATTAATATCCAGTTCCTCATGATTTGTTTCTTTGATCCGTCTTTTGCACTGTACTCATGGATCAAATGTCTAAATTCTTGCAAGATTTGATGTCTCCCAGAGGTCGTTTGACTGGGTTTCAAGAGTGATTCCAGAGGCAACTTGGCTTTTTTTGACCATTTTGCAAAAGTGCCAGAAAATGGATTTTGATGGCAACCCAGTTTATCGTTTTACTTCCAGAACATCCTGAAGCACTCAGAAGTTGTGTTAAGTCAATTTGAGTATGAAACTTGTTTGAAAATGAAATTTTTTTAGTCAGACCCACTTGGGGCCCGACATGCTTTCCATAATTATGAAAGATGCATATCTTCTTTTAATTATGGATGCATGGGTGAAAAGAGAACCAGGGTCATTGTCAATTACAAGTGAATGAGTTTCACGAACAAAGGGATTCAGTCAAGGTTGTACTAAATGAATCATATGATACTTGTTAGAACAACTTTTGTTGTTGAGAATATCCATAAGAAGCATAAAAGGAAGGAATAATATAAACAATTATGTGGTTTTGTTACATTTTCAAAGCTTTGTTATTGCTCATGGGAGGCCCAAATGGTGTAGTTTTGGATGATAAGGACATAGTTTGAAGCCACATTTATACTTCAATACGTATGTCTTATGCTTGCAGCATAGATGAATCTACATTGCCTGAGGGATCTTTACTCTGGCGTCCAGTTGAGAGAGGTAATTATGCGAATGTCTAATGGTGCAACCAATGGGAATGGTCTGGAATGCAATGATAGCTATGGTATTTGCTACGAATGCACAAAATGGAGTTGTTGACAAGGCTCCAGGGACTTTCAGGCAAACACAATTTGCAGCCAGATGCTCGCCCCAAATAATGTAAATCCTATGATCACAACCCATGAACAAATCAATCTATTGAGAGGATTTCAGAAACATTCAAGTAAGTGCGATGGTGGCCTACATAGGTGTGAGCAATGACAGAGGCATTTTGACAATGCTAGTGTGTTGTTTGAGGGAATACGTAGGTGCACTAAGGTGAAGAAGAAGGCCTGCCAGTAGTATGAAGGGGAGGCTCGACCTGTTAAGTGTGCATCCCACACACTGTTTGTGTGAGGAAGATCTAGCCAGTGAGTGGGAGATCTGCGGCCTGTTGTAGGGGTCACACTAGTGAAAGGAGGGCCACCACAACCAAAGCCATTGAAGGCCTGCGTGCAGAGAGGGAAGGCGTGGCCTGATCCTGGGGAGTGCACATTGAAGGGAAGCCCGCAACACAAGTGGAGAGGTGGGCACCATGTGAGACTGCGTGGCCAATAGTGAAGACACATCCCAAACAGAAGGGAGATCCACGGGCAATGCAGAGAAGCCCGCGCACCAAGCAGAAGCAAAAGAGGACAATGAAGAGACCTATGGCTAGTGAAGGGCAACTTGCAAGTGAAAGATAAATAGGTGGGAGACTCGCAAGAAATGTGAGGATTTTCCCACGCCAAACAGATGCATAGTGCAAGCAAGTGCAAATGGAGGATGCAAACACAGCAGGGAGCCCACAGAGGAAATGTAGAGAGGAGCTCGATGGAGAGTGAGGTACGAGCTGCAGGGGGTGAAGACCCACGCCAGAGCTAGAATAGAGTGGGGTGCGGCCAGCAAGTGCAAACAAGTGAAGAGGTTCACGCCCATGAGTGGAATCCTGCGCAAACTAGAAGAAGGAGGTGCGACCATTGCCAGAAACAAGCACGAGAACACTCCAAAAGGAGATTTAGGGAATTCTCGTGGACCTCGCGAGAATGTTGATGACAAGGGAAAAAACCCCGTGAGGTGTGCGAGAATGCACGATGGGGAAGTTTTTAAATTTAAAAATTTAAAAAAGGGTTGCATAGTTTAAAATAGAGATGTGGGCCCAATGTATTTTAATACATTGTTTAAAATTTGATTTCGGGGGAAGCTAAAATATTTGTCAGATATATGGAGATGAAACTTTATTTTAAAAGACAAATATTAAAGGTAAGGTAAATTCAGCATAGAAATAGGTTTTCACTGGAAACAAACAAGAGGTGCAGCAAGGTAAATGCCCAGGTGTAAAATGTTTTTATCCACAGGGGTGAAAATGAGGAATGGTGGTAAAAGTAAAAGTATAAAACATTTTAAAATGTGAAATATTTAAATTATTTTGTTATGTAATGTGCACGGGAATGAAGTTTTGAGCAGCTGGATGAAATTTGGAGAATCTCCACATGGGCAGATTTTCTGTTGCTAGGCAATGATGGGCAAAGGGAAGTTTTGAGAGGTGGAGTTTGTTGAAGGAAGAAGAGGAGAAGATATTTTGCAGAATTGGTGATCAACGGTGAATGAAGATTCCATATGGCATTTTTGGATCAGTTTTAGGGCTGCCTCCACTCTACTATTTCTTCTCTTCTCTTCTCATTGTAAAGGGTTCTAAGTTTTTGTATTGGGCTGGGTAGATAGAGGTTTGTTAACTCTGAGATTTTTTTAGTCTAGAAGCTGTAATTTATGATTTTATGAGCAAATATAGCCAGTTTGTGCAAATAAATCATGAAATTTCTTTGCATTTTCATGAATATCTTCAATTTGTCTCCATACTTGTACACTTAAATCATATGAATTCAATAATACAAAGTATTTTGAGTTTGTCATCTCAAATTTCATGAGATTATTTTATTTGTTTATGGGTCTGTTTCAAAGAAATGGTTAAATACTGTGAGCAGATAATAGTGATTTTAAGTGTGCAGGTTGGATTTGATAAGGAGAATTCGATGGATAATAGGAGTGGGATTGTTAGTGTAAGACACTAACAGTTGATGCAAAGCATCAACAATTTTAGATCCACTGGTTGAATGCCATTTGCTGATAAAGTTGTCTTATGTATTTGACTCCATGGCCCATAATTGGCATTGATTTATCTTGTAGCTTAATGCATCTCAGAAACAATTTTAAATGTAAAATCATTCTTTTTATTAGTGTTTGGACAGTTGTGTATGTCATGTTCTCCTTGCTGATTAGTGAAATTCATTCAATAGTTTGCCAATATTGAGTGATACTTTAAGTTTCTCAGCAATTCCGTGAGAGCATAATCTGTTAAGCAATATCCTGTTACTTGTGTGTCTAGATTGTTTGATATTTCTAAAGGGTTACCCCCCTAGGTCTTACAGAGCCTGAAGTGTAGGGGAAATGTGTATCCATTCCATTTCTTGTTAGTTGGCCACTAGGCTTTGTGGTTCTTTAATATAGAGGTTGGCTACCTCTTAGAGAACTGCAAATCCTAGCTGGGTTGCTATTTTAAACACCAATAGGGTCATTCCACCAAGCCACAAGTTTATACAGTAGGTGGAATGCCCGTTTTCACATTTTAATTCCTCAAAACACTAGTTTTGACTGTCAAAATGAGCAGTTCCAGGAAAACGGATGGTTCTCCCTCAATAATTAATGAAATTCCCTCAAATTTGAAGCAAACAACTCTTAAATCACCTCTCTACATGAATCCAACAAATTTTATGCAATAAATATGTTGTACGAGCCATACAAAACAAAAGAAGTTATGAAAAACAATGAAAACTGTGAAAAGAATGTGGGACAACAATGTTATTGAGTTTATAACTTGAAAAGCTTACAAAAGATCCATTTTTCAATGTCTACAATTCTATTTGATCTTGACTCAAGCCATTCAATTGATGACAATGACCTTCTAACCTCCTAACTTCTCATGTGACTCTTCATCTCCCAATTTGCCCATTTTGACAACTTTTACATTTTGCAAAATTGCAATCTTTACATTTTGTGCACTTTTGAAACCCAAACCATCTAAAAAACTAAATGTCATTAAAAATGAATTATTAAAATAGCAAATGGCCTCATAGGCCTTATTTTAATGCAAAACTCCTATTTCCTAAAGTCTAGACATGATCTTCATGATTTGACAATTTTGCTTTAATGGTGCCCCTGCACCACTTTCAAATTGGAAAATTAAGCCTTGTGGGACCAAGAAAGCCTTGGTGGCATCTTAAACCCACCTAGTGGGACCAAGATTCCACCTAGGGTGTCTTAGTCCCGAGGGCTTTATTTTCAGGAATTAAGAGCAGGAAATGAAAATATTTGAATTTGTTTGACCTTTTGTTGGCCTTGGGGATCTAATAATTGAGTTATTAGGTAGGAATACCTATAAAAGTAAGATTCACACCTATTTGTCAAATAAGAATGAGACAAGTTAAGAAGTTGAGATAAGAAAGCAAGTTGAAGGAGAGTTTCAAAGTCTTGAAGCAACCTTCTATTATGTTTTTGCAAGATTTTCAAGTCTATTTTCACACCAAGCTCTAGCATTTCCAAGGATTAGTAATGGATGCCTATTGAGGATCATGATATATTATAGGTTGGAGATGAACTAGCCATTTTTCCAAGCCTAAAGACTTGTTTCTTGATTGATTCCATCTTCCATTATTTCTCTACTTTCTGCCTAACAAGGTACATTTCATGTTTGTGACTTGTTAGGGTGATTAGAGATCTCCTTTATAGGTCATTTACATTCACATCTTAGGAATCCTATTCTAATGCATTTGAATAGGGTTTCTTCATGTTCTAGCTTGTATAATATTAGATGCACTTAAGATTAGGACACACACACATTTCCATTTTCATATCTATGCTTTTTCATTAAGGTTTAATTACCAAACAAGGGGTTTGACCAAGGCAAACCCCCATCAACAATCAATCCAAATTCCTTCACTTTGTAGGTCTTTTTATAGGTTCAAATCTAAAGAATTGGTGACTAAGGAAGTGCAGACCTTAAACATCGAGGCCACTCTAAAAATTTCTAGAAATTTAGAATGGGACTAATATGCCACTTAGGGTGTCTTAGTCCTCCTAGGGGTATTTTAAAGAGACTATTTGAGATTCTATTTCGAGATCTAAAGATTTCATGTTTTCCCCAAAAAAAATGGAACTAAGACAACTATAAGGGTGTCTTTGTCCTCCCTAGCATATTTGGACAACTTCTTTGCATTTCTAGAATCCTCATCACATCTCTAGACTTCCCAGGTACACACATCTTATCTTGCTATTGCATAATTGAACATCATTTGCATTTAGCTTGCATAACTAGGTTTTGTAGTTTGAATGCTTATTTGTCTTTTCCAAGCATTTGCTTGGTGGTGAACCCCCTGTCTAGTTCCTCCTAATTGAGAAATGACTCACCTTGTGAGGTTGGTAGTCAATCCAATTAGGGTTCTTAGGACATTATCAAATGAACTAGAGATAAATAGGTGGGCATTACCCTCCATTTTATCATTTTTTAAATTCGGTTCATAATGATTTAAGCCTTTAAAGGTTCCATTTAAAGTATTTTAATTAAAGAGAGTTTGATCAAACCCCCTTGGATAGAACCTCATTATTTTTAAACCATACCTATAATGGAGTCTCCTCTACACCTATCAAAATGTTGATAAAAAACCACTTTTGATAATTTACCTTTTGGGGGATCAAATAAATTCATTTAATATTTATGTTTTATAATTATTTAGATCTTATTATAAGCTTCCCAAAAGGTATAATTTTAAATATATTTAATTTGATTATTATTTTTATTTTTTATTTCTTGTGAATCTAGATTTTTCAATGAACATCAAGGACTTTGTTTCACACATATGAACAAATAGGAAAATAGAGATTTTTTTTGTAAAAAATACATGTGCACTAGGTATTGATGTCCTTATTCCAACAAAAAAAGAATAAGTTAATTCAAATTCATAAAAAACAAGTTATGTTGTACGAAGTACACCTCTATCCAAATTATAATTACTTTGAGTAAGAAAATTAATTAAAAGAATATGCAACAAAAAATTATGAAAAAATATACATGCACTAGATATTGGTGTGAAAAATTGGTATTTAAAAATTAGAATTGTATCCTTTCTATAAAAATGTTATACGGTATGAACTAAACATAACTTTCTAAAAATGTTGTTTAGTAGAAAAAATAAGTTATTACAAATTACATAAAAGGATTCACAATTTATTTTTTAATTTAAAAACAAAATAAAATGAGAATCTACACACAAAAACCATGAGGTGCCGCAATACTTTTTGAGGAAACTTTATTGTGAGTTTGTCCTCAACAAAATGCCAAACTATTTTGACATCTTAGACTTTCAGGGTAGAGGTGGCGGCTCCACACATGATAGACCTGCTGCAAGACGTAATCCACAGTTGGCACCGAGAGCCTTGGGCAGACCTATGGTGGAGCATGTCGTTGTTCCTTCCATTGTTAAGGACAGTGTAGAGGTGAACATGATGAAGTCGATTGGCTCACTCACCCAGACCATTTTACAGTGTGCTAGTCCTCTAGTAGAGCCTGGTGTGGAGGAGATGTGTAGGCCCCGAGCTCCACCCCACCATTGTGTCGCTTGTGGTGTTGTTTGCACATACGATTATCAGGGTGCTCGTGATGTAGCTACACAACCTAGGTCAGTTGTAGAGGCAATGAATTTCACAGATGATATTCTGAATGATACATTCAACATTGACACTCAGGTAAAATTTAGCATGTTATTTTAATGTTGTTTATTAAAATATATTTTGAAATTTAAGAATAACTAAATTAGTAGAATTTTGATATGATGAAATTTCAGAGTCGCACTGGTCATGAGGGATGCTCTATTCCTACAGACCCTTATACATTCTCGACGATGAGTCAACGGGTATGCAATTAGTATTAAAGATATTATTATTGCATTTGAACAGTTGAATGTTATATTTGAATGTTTGTCTCATAACATGCTTCGGATTTCAAATAGTTTCCTGGTGCACCTTCTTCCTCCACACCTCGTGATTCATATCCTCAAACAACGTACACTCAGGTAGCCTTTATTCATTAATAGGGTTGTAAATCTATGTTAGCTAGTTTTCATAATTTTGCGTGTATACAAATCTAAAAAATTGATGAGAAACACAAACATTGCATTCAAGTATTCCTTGATCGTGTCACCTTATGTTCTCCTATATCAACATGATGCCTGAGATATTTTTTCATTTATATCTATTGACAAGAGATATCCCTGGTGAAGTTGGTGGCACGATGGACCATGGAGGCATTGCTGCAGCAATAGCCAGTTCTGATCCATTGAGAGAGGTATGGAATAGATTAGTCTATTTGACATTATATTTTCTCTTTTATGGTCTATTATAGAAAATTTTCACGATAATTTTATGTAGTTTAATTTGTATCTTCATGGTTGCTACAGGTGGTTGTCACTCTAGATCATGGACATGGTGATGCTTTAAATGTGCATGATGACTATACGTATGTGGTAAGTGATTATATTTTGTTATATGCCATTCCATAATTCAATTTCTATGTTTTAAAATCTTTACTTTAATCGTATCAGTGAAGGTCCAGAGTGAAGAGAGGAGTAGCGGGCATGTTCAAAAGACAAGACAAGCAACAGTCACTCCATCCAACCAAAATTTGAAGGTAGCATGGGATCTATTTCCTTCCCCTAGAGGGAAATGACTATGTATTAGTGTTGTTTTTTGTATGCCTATGTGGTATTTTGGAACATATGTTTTGTACTATTGATATATATATGTGATATTTTGTCCAAATGGCTCCTTTGTACTAAGCCTATATGGTTTTTTTGGATATATTTATATACTTTTATCAATATATATCATTGTATAGCCTTTCAGATTTTTGATTAAAGAAACTCTTATTTTGCTACTACCATTCTTGAATGATGTTATCATGTGTATCGTGTAAGTTGTATGCTTGAATGTTGTAGGCATGGATTTTGTTTACATCTAATGCTTAATTAATTACTGTGGAATGCTCAATAAGCCCCATCTAAAGCGTATTGTATAAGTAAGCTCCATTCGTGGTGGTTTGTATCCTTTGGAATGCTTCAATTACTTGTGCCTCACCGATGTAGAGGCAAGGAGGCTCAAACCCAATCAGTCTGACAACCTGCCTTCAAGGGGCTCCTAACAAGATTAATACAACCTATTTTGAGCAATCTACACAACCTCAAAGCCCCATCAAACCAAACTCTTCATTCAACACCTTACCCAAAAATCCACCCTTGTAGGACTTTGATGCAGAGCTAAGGTGGAGAAGACTCACAACAATGGAAATGTCAATTCTCAATCAAGAACTCTTCCTCATAATGATTCAACCTAATAGGCATCAATCCACCCTCAAGGGTCTCAACTCCTCAATCTTGCAAATGAACAACAAGACTCCACCAAGGCCCTACAAATACCATCAACATTCATACAATGACAATTGAATCAATTGACAACAATCCCTAAGTCAGATTCATCAAGGTTTCCAAAACTCACATTTGTGACTGGTTATTCTTGTAGTACTCAAAACTTAGTTTTAGCTAGATTTCTCCAAACATTTCCAAAACAATAGATAATTACAAGATGGATTAAGATACCCTTTTCAGGGCTACACAACATACCAAAGAATCAGTGGTCTCTCTTTTGGACCGACATAGACTTTCAACACACCTACGTCAATTTTGGCTTCACAATTAGCCATTTTTTTCCAAAGGGACCACCCTTCCAACTTTAGGTATCTATCCAAACACCTTGGACAGTCTTAGGTCATGGTTCCAAACCTCAAATTTTGTCATTAGTTTGTGTCTACAGAGCCTCTAACTCACAAAACCCAAGAAACCCTCCTAAACCTTCACAAAATCAAGGGTTTTAAATAAACATACAACTCTAGACCTCTCTCAACACTTCCAAAGCCCCAAACACCTCAAAATACTTCTGCACGGACTCATCAGACCCTCATGTAAGCTTTACAGGCATTAATTCTTAAAAACCTCTCTTTGGTTACCCACTTCCATGTTGGAAAAGCCTTGTTCAGTCTTAGAACAATCACAAAAACACCACATAATTATGAATATTTATTCCAAAATGAGTTGAAACACTTATTATAACATGTTTTCAATCAATCCACTGAGATACATTAGCAAACAACAGGTGGATTGATTGTTACATCACAAATTTCCCCTCAAACCCTTGATTCAGCAACACTGGGACAGTCACTGTTTGTGTTGGTTCTCTCTACAAACAAAGAGTTAAGACACCAAATAAAAAATAAATGAATTAGAAAACATATAGACACATCCTCTAAAATTATTAGACCATGAAAAACCTGTATGTGCATGTACAACACTCAAAAAGATCAAGAAAATAGTATTTTTCTAGAAAATTGCTCAAAACTGTGGTGTTTATTGTGTAAAATTATTACAAAATTTCTTCCACTCTCTCATTCAAGCCTTGGTAAGTCTTTTTAAATATTTTTCCAACAACCATATTCTCCCCAGCGCCCATAACCAACCTTGGGATTAGTTGGTCCCTTAATTACATTTGTTTGTGTTAAAGTTGCTTTGTTAGCATTTTACAACCTATATGATTTCTAATTGACTTCTAAGACACAAAACACCCTTTATTTGCATTATGTTTGATCTCTCAAAGCTTATTAGACAGCACAAACCTAAAGATACTAACATTTCCCTATTGATGTATTCAAATAAAAAAAAATTGATGATGTGGTGTAGGTGCTCTTGCACCAAACTCAAAACCTGGTCCAAGCCTAATTTCTCCCAACCTTTCCAAAACACCCAACCATTTAAAGGTGGATTAAGATACCCTTTTCATTGTTACACAACATATGCCAAAACCAATAGTAACTCTTTTGGACCAACATGAACTTTCAATACACCTCCCTTGCTTTAGGCTTCACAATTAGGCCTAATTTCCAAAGGAACCCCCTCACAAACTCACCTCCAAACCAAGGAAACTTGAAAAAATCTTAGGGATTCTCCCATTTTAAGAGCCCCAAGAACTTGTTCTATTCCTCTATTCACAAACCATCCTAAACCTTCACAAAAAGAAGGGTTTTAAATAAACTCATAACTCCAGACCTCCCCCAATCCTTCCAAAGGTGAAAACACCCCACAATACCTCTGCCCTAACTTAAAGGACACTCACAATCCCATTCCTTTTAGTATTTCTCAGATTCAGTACTTGAGTTCCTTACTTTCATGGTGGAAACACCCCTGAACAACATTAGAACTTCACACTTCACTGAGTTTATTCATTCTCTCAGCCTCCAAAGTATTCATACACCAAACTAATCATGGTATAGGGCAATCCAATGAGCAACAGGGTCATAACAGTAGGTGGATTGGCTAATGTGTCATGGTGTTGCCCTCAAAACCCCTAACACAGAAAACAGAGCAGTAACCAAGTTTGCTGATCCCACACACACCAACGGTGGATTTAAACCTTCAAAACAGATGCAAAGAGAGTAAAAAAATATGCAATCAAGTATCCAAAGCCTCAAGTCATGATAGACTTGTATGGGCCTGTGCAAGGCAAAGAAAATTCAAGAAAACAAAGAAAACCGGTGATCAGCATTTTCAAGTATATTTTTTTATTAGAAACTGAATAAAATCAACCCTCAACTGGGGGTATTACAGCAATATATCTTGATGCCACCTTCCAACTACCCCTTGAGCCGATCAACCACCATAACCACCCTTTTTTAGACTTCTAAGATGGCAATTTGCCAATTTTGCTCTTAATTACCATTCATTCACAACTTGATTTTGCAAATACCACCTAACTGACCTATTAAGCCTTTTAAATACAATTGCAAGGTATTTACATAGCATATAGAAATATAGAGAGAAAATACAATAAATATTTTAACTAATGAATTGTAAAAAATAGAATTTTGTAGTTTATATTCATGTCATTGATTACATTGCATTGCACATCTTTCAAAGTCAAAGCATTACTTCACTTTGCATAACTAATAAGTAGATGCTAATAGATGCCAAAAATTCAATTACAATATAGTTTGAACAAAGTTAACCTAAGCAGTTATGCAATTTCTTCACATTGCATAACTAATAACTAGGAGCAGCTGCCAATTACATTTTCTTATCATGGCATTCTATGAGACCAAATTTCTTTGAGATATTTTTTCAAATAGTTCCCTGCCTTTTCTTTGTTACCACATTTTTCATACATGTCTACCAAAGCATCTTCTGAAACAATTCACTACCTTGTTGCTATAGCTAAAAGCCTAAAACAAGTGATTTTGAACAAGCTATGGATGCTTCGAAAAATATATCAAAAGCATAATAGTAAGCAATAGCATAGAGAAGGCAGTGAACTATTTGAAAAAATGCATCAAAAAAATTGCTTTGAAATGATAAATTTAGTTGTGCTTTCACTCTTCTTTAACATTGTATATTTGCTCCTTTTTATAACAAGAGATAAAAACTATCTTTTTTGAAATCGAAAGGCATTTCCATAGCATAGAGATATAGAGAGAAAATAAAATAAAGAGTTTAACTAATGAAATGTAGAAAATAGGTTTTTGTAGTTTTTATTCATGCATTGCACATCTTTCAAACTCAAAGCATCACTTCACATTGCATAATGAATAACAAGATGCTGATAGATGACAAAATTTCAATTACAATATAGCTTTTGACAAAGTCAACCTAAGCAGTTATGCAATTACTTCACATTGCATAACTAATAACTAGGAGTAGTTGCCAATTGCTTTAGCTTGTCATGGCATTCCATGAGACCACATTTCTTTGAGGCATTTTTTCAAATAGTTCATTCCCTTGTCTATGCTACGAAATTTTTCATATATGTCCACCAAAGCATTTTATCGAATAGTTCATTGCCTTCTTGCTATGGCTAAAAGGCTAAAACAGATGCTTTCAAACAAGCTATGGATGCTTGGAAAAAATCTAGGAAAGCATAATAGTAAGAAATAGCATAGACAAGCCATTGAAATTTTTCAAAAAATTCCTCAAAGAAAAGTGGTCTCATGGTGATGGAATGCCATGACAAGCCATAGACAAGGTAGTGAATTGTTTGATAATATGCCTCAACTACTTGCATTTGACAAATTTTTCCTTGAGTGAAAATTTGCCACCATAGGAAAAAGCCTCTGAGATAGCGAAAACCGAGCAAGGTTATTGTAGAGGGGCCCAAATCGATCCCATAGGATCAAACGAGAAGTTTCTAAGCATCATGATGTTCGAGTAATAGCATGTTGAAGTTCACAGCCATTTTTCACTTTAGACCCTTAAGGGATCGATCTGGTTGAACGTAGCTCAGAGTGATTCCATGTATTTAGGTACAAAAGAGGGCCATGCCTAGCGTAAACATACCTATTTGGATGCGTTAGAACAGTCCGTTTCGTCACACGAGTTGCAGAACAAAAGTTGCACCACTTTGCAACTTTCAACTACTTGCATTTGACAACTTTTTCCCCGAGTGAAAATTCGCCAGCGCAGGAACATGCCTTCGAGATAGCGAAAAATGAGAGAGGTTATTGTATATGGGCCCAATGTGATCTTGTAGGATTGGATGAGAAGTTTCTAAGCATCATGATGTCTGAGTAATAGCATGCTGAATTTCATAGCCATTTTGCACTTTGGACCCTTAAGGGATCGATCCGGTTGAACGTAGCTCAGAGCGATTCCGCATGTTTAGGTGTGAAAGAGGACCATTCCTAGTGTAAAAGTACCCATGCGGATGCATTGGAATAGTTTGTTTGGTCACACGAGCTGCAGAACGAAAGTTGCACCGCTTTGCAACTTTTAACTACTTGCATTTGACAACTTTTTCCTCGAGTGAAAATTTGCCACCATAGAAAAAAGCCTTCGAGATAGCGAAAACCGAGAAAGGTTATTGTAGAGGGGCTCAACATGAACATGTAGGTTTAGACGAGAAGTTTCTAAGCATCATGGTGTCCGAGTAATAGCATGATGAATTTCATAGCCATTTTGCACTTTGGACCCTTAAGGGATCGATTCGGTTGAACGTAGCTCAGAGTGATTTCGCGTGTTTAGGTGTGAAGGAGGACCATTCCTAGTGTAAACGTACCCACCCAGATGCATTGGAATAGTTTGTTTGGTCACATGAGCTGTAGAACGAAAGTTGCACCACTTTGCAACTTTCAACTACTTGCATTTGACAACTTTTTCCTCAAGTGAAAATTCACCACCATAGGAAAAAGCCTCTGAGATAGAAAAAATTGAGAAAGGTTATTTCAGAGGGGCTCAACATGAACTTGTAGATTTAGACGATAAGTTTCTAAGCATCATGGTGTCCGAGTAATAGCATGCTGAATTTCACAACCATTTTGCACTTTGGACCCTTGAGGGATCAATCCGGTTGAAAGTAACTTGAAGCGATTATGCGTGTTTAGGTGTGAAAGAGGACCATTCCTAGCGTAAACGTACCCACTTAGACACGTTGGAACATTTTTTTTGGTCAGACAAGCTACAAAACAAAATTTGCACCAGGGCTACTTTGTTTGCTTTTGTGTTGACCTTTGCAACTTTCAACTACTTGCATTTGACAACTTTTTCCCCAAGTGAAAATTTGCCACCATAGGAAAAATCCTCTAAGATAGCAAAAATCGAGAGAGGTTATTGTAGAGGGGCCCAACATGAACTCGTAGGTTCTAATGAGAAGTTTCTAAGCATCATGGTGTCCGAGTAATAGCATGGTGAATTTTGCAGCCATTTTGCACTTTGGACCTGTAAGGGATCAATCTGGTTGAATGTAGCTCAGAGCGATTTTGCGTGTTTAGGTGTGAAAGAGGACCATTCCTAGTGTAAACATACCCACCCAGATGCATTGGAATAGTTTTTTTGGTCACAAGAGCTACAAAACGAAAGTTGCACCACTTTGCAACTTTCAACTACTTGCATTTGACAACTTTTTCCTCGAGTGAAAATTTTCCACCATAGGAAAAAGCCTCAGAGATAGCAAAAACCAAGAGAGGTTATTGTAGAGGGTCCCAATGTGAACTCATAGGTTTAGATGAGAATTTTCTAAGAGTCACGGTGTCCGAGTAATAGCATGCTAAATTTTGCAGCCATTTTGCACTTTGGACCCTTAAGGGATCGATCTGGTTGAACGTAGCTCGGAGTGATTCCACATGTTTAGGTGTGAAAGAGAACCATTCCTAGTGTAAACATACCCACCCGAATGCATTGGAATAGTTTGTTTGGTCACACAAGCTGCAGAAATAAAGTTGCACCACTTTGCAACTTTCAACTACTTGCATTTGACAACTTTTTCCTTGAGTGAAAATTCACCACCATAGGAAAAAGCCTCTGAGATAGAAAAAACCGAGAAAGGTCATTGTAGAGGGGCCCGACGTGAAATCGTAGGTTCAGACGAGAAATTTCTAAGTGTCACGGTGTTCGAGTAATAGCATACTAAATTTTGCAACCATTTTGCACTTTGGACCCTTAAGGGATCGATCTGGTTGAACGTAGCTCAGAGCGATTCCACATGTTTAGGTGTGAAAGAGGACCATTCCTAGTGTAAACATACCCACCCGGATGCATTGGAATAGTTTGTTTGGTCACACGAGCTGCAAAACAAAAGTTGCACCACTTTGCAACTTTCAACTACTTGCATTTGACAACTTTTTCCTCAAGTGATAATTCGCCACCATAGGAAAAAGCCTCCGAGATAGTGAAAACCAAGAAAGGTTATTGTAGAGGGTCCCAACATGAACTCATAGGTTCAAACAGATATTTTGTAAACACCGCGATTTATGAGTAATACCCTATCAAATATTTTTTCCCTTTTACACTTTGCACCCTTAAGGGATCGAGTCAGTTGAACCATAGTAGTTGTTTTGTTGAATGTCATACCCTAAGGTATGTTAGAGATGACCTAGGTTGCATCGATTTCTCTGAGGCATTCGCTACCCCTACCTTGTCACTTCATCAAAGGACAATAGATTTAAAGGAAGGTTATTCATTAAGACAAGCATCATGAATGTATGAACACAAGGGAACTGTGAAGGGTCACTGTACATGGCAACGTGCAAATGAAAAAGATAGATTAGAAATGAGTAGTGATCAGTTGTTAAGTATAGTGAGTGTATGATTATAAAGTGCTTGACAATCAAATTCACTCACCACAATCAATTTTCTATGATTGTTAAGTCTATGTCAGTCAGTGTCTAAAGACTCCAAGAGCTATGGTTGTGTATGTAGCAATAGGTCCTTATGAATGTGGAGTCTTCAAAAAATACAGTAAGTCAATGAAAAATATTACAATAGTGATGGAAAACATCTTGAAAATCCTCCCATTTGTCAATACTTGTAGCAATACATACAGGGAAATAATCCTCCCATTTCCAACACAAATCATGAAATATATTGTACTTGAGAAAGGACAAAAGGAGTTGTTGCCCAGTTTCTTTTTTCCATTCCACCTCAGCTAGCCCAACTATTTGCATTCCAAAATGGTTCAAAACATGTACATCACCTGCTCCATACGAAACACATGGGTAGTAGCCTCTCTGTGGTTGTGTAGTATCATAGGAATTTGGTCTACAAAAACATGCAAAAGCCTCTTAATCTTAGACATAGACTCACATAAAAATCATTAAAAGAGAAATAACTAAATCATGTCAGTCATACAGCTGACGAGACCTACTATCACCTTCATGCATGCTAGATAAGGAGGTCAATTGAAGGTCCTACAATGGTGATGTGCCCCTTCACTACTTTATCATCTCTCGATGACCCTAAGTATAAATTTCAAATATATCATTGAGAGGCTTAACATAAAACATGTAGCATATAACAGTCTGATAAATCTAGGAGATGGAAAAGAAAGAGAAGATTGACAACCAAAAAATGCACCAGCAACTAATGTTTGTCATACCACTGAACACTTGCACCAGCAATCGATGTTGTTCTTTTCTTATATACTTTGACAAACTTCGGTATTACCTACAATCACAATCAGAAAAGGATCAATGACAGTTGTAAATGCATATGACATCAAACAGTAATTGTGAAAAAGCCTTATTGCAAGGTGTTGGTCCAATAGGGTGATCAATAACATGGCTTTAGAAATTCAATGTGCATACTTACAAATCAATCTAGGGAACCATCTGGCTCTACTCTAGTCTTTATTGTGTCGAGTATTTCCTCGTGGTTAGACTCACACACTTTCCACAAGTTCTTGTTCGCAGGTTTACCCTTATATTTGATCAAATGAACGTTGGTGGCAATGACAAGGTTCGAATAGTGAAGAATTTTTCGATGTATTTTGAAGTCATCAAACAACCAAACTGCAACATTCTTAACTGGATACCTTCGAAGCCATGTTCCAGTAACAACCACCGAACCTGTAGGATATTCTATGTTTTCTCCATCTATAACTGGGGACTCTAATTTCTTTTTGGCCTCGATACAATGGCACAGGTAATAATTTGTACCCTCTTCATTGTCTTCATCTGCAATTACTGCATAAACATGCCCTGCATTGATATGTTCATCTTGTTAGATTTATTTATTGAGCAACATAATAAAACTTTTAAGTAAGATATATTACCTAGTTCTAGTAGGTCCGATACATGATCAAAGTCAATGGATGATTGCATCTCCGTGATTTGTAGAGCCGTTGGGAGCTGATAAGTGTCAAGTGGGGTTAGACTTCTTACATACCATTCATCAACCCACTTTGTTGACTCGCAACCATTCCATGATTGAAGTGTACATGCATAACAAAAGAATGCCATCTTCCTTGTATGGATAGTCCATGTACCTGCATTGGAGCTTCTAAAAGAGTGTAGCTCACTCGATCCTGTTAGTGTACAACAATCCTCATATTTTGAAATTTTAGTATCATCTACTAAATGAAAAAATCTTCAAACTAAAAAATTGCCTTCACTACCTAGACCCATTGAACCATTGCACCACTGGACAATTGATCTTGCATCTTTCAACTTTACACTATTTGTGTACTTTAACTCTTCTCGTGCTAGGGCTCTTTTGATACATGCACCTGCTCCATCATGCTCCCCCTTTCCATGCCCGGCCTCTGAGAAGTTCCACATATGTTGAACACCACTAATCCTATGCATCTTGCTCAACCAGTAAAACATTCTGGCATTCTTGAATTGTGATGTACAATTATCTGACCATATGATATGTTGATTAAATGGTATGCCCCTACTAGCCAGATCGGCATAGAACATATGAAAGCAACCTTGAACAAACTCTGCAGAATGTGTGCAATCATCACTGATGTAAAAGTGATACTCCCTCAATACTTTCCTATTTTCCTTTGTACTATCATTTGCATGAATGAATGCTATATGTACAAATATAGAAACCTGCACAAAGTTGTAGTACTATGATTGCACCTTGTTCTGTGGTTGTAGTGTGTAGTTCTCAGCGGAGTCGACAACTGAAATGATATGACGAAGTGGAAATGTGTCCTTGCATAACTTGAATTGTGAGTCCAACCATTGTGCTCTGTGTGTATGCATTGCATAATCATAAACCACTCGATCATGAAAAATGCCCATAAACTGATACACTGAAATCTTATCACTAACCAATTCACACTTCTTTGCTTCTTTCCCATCTCTTAGACTATATGCCACTGTCGTATATTTTCCAAATTCCACAATTTTGTCTCCAATTGTGTGTGTACTAGCCATGTGTTGGAAAATTGGAAAATTTTGCATGCCACCACAATGACCACATGTGCCATCCAAACATTATTTTTTGTAAAAAATTTGACCATCCTCTCTTTCACATAAAATGGAAGACAAAAATTTCCTTGACGATTTAGGTGGAAGCATTATGTTACATTCTTGCAAAACATTGTCAGTATGCATATCTACACATATATGTCGATAAACATCATAATGGTTAGAAAACTCAATATGAACCCTAAAACAACAGGTAGTGCGTGTGTGATTTATTTTGACATAAAAATGCTTTAGCATTTCAAAATACCTTTGATATATTTTAATTTCAGGAAACTTTTGTACAAAATCAGCAAAAAATTGGGTTTGAGTGGTATCCAAATAATGCATTGGATGTGGCTCACGGTTTATACTACCAATTATCCTTCTTACAACATCTCTTTGATTAGGAGAGGTCATTGTGTTATCCTTCCAATAATTCACAATTAAAGATCTCAAGCCTTGAGCAATTCTTGTGTCTTTCCGTGGCACTCTACCCGAAAATACCCATAACTCATTGCTATTTGGATCCTCCACTCTTTCACGCCTTCCTTTGGCTCTCATTAGAGATGATCTAATTATTTTCAAAGACTTACTTTCCTTTGTAAGGTTCGCCTTGTTCCTTCTTTGACTGCTTAACAGTGTTGTTGTCATCACACGTCGTGTGGCACAACTATACTTCGTGCGTGAGGTTTAATCCACACTCTCGTATGCACTCATCAAGTTCCTTACAATGGAATTTTCACTTGAGTCATTCAAAAGTCTTAGCCCAAGAGCCTTCATGGTGGGCCTAAATTTGATTTGCCTCATCATTTCAACAAATAGTTGGCATCTTCCACCCTCACTTAGCTTCGCAAAAAACAAACTCCATATCCTTTCTACATATCTTTGACATGTACATTTTGGAATCTTATTAGGCATCCATTTCAAAACATTGGAATCAATATCAATAAAAAATGTAGGTTTTCTATGCAAAACTCTAGGAGGAGTTCTCAAATGTAAATTTGTGTCAATATTGGGAAGGTCAACAACATTGGGGATAGATCGTGTACCTTCAATTGGAGGTGCAATTGATGACATACCTTGAGATTGACATGTAAACAATGTTGTACCTCCAACTTGAGATGTCATTTGTGGAGTTCCTTCAAATAGATATGTGTTTGCTGATGTACTTTCAAAACACAACTTTTTTGATGGTGTGTCTTCAATTGGAGATGTGATTTCTGATGTACTTGGAAAACCACATGTTGTTGTCAATGTGTCTTCAAATAGAGATGTGCATTGAGCTTCACCTATGGTTGATGATGTGCCCCCAACTTCTGTATTCATTCCTATCCTTCCATGAAATTTCCTCATTCGTGCCCTTTGTTTTTCCAATTTGACATCTCTCTTAGATTGCACATAAGTTTGTGGCTGTATGGGCTGCAATTCCTTTGCTTCACAAGCTACATTTTTTTATTCTCTTCTCCTTGCATTTTCAACTGCATGCTCTTCTAGTGTTAGAGGCTTCGATGGTTTCCTCAGCATGACCTTGAATGCTACATGTCTACAAACACACATAGAACAAAATTAAGTAATGTATTTTACAAAAAATTTGATGCAGAGAGGGGTGGAAACCATTCAATACAACAAATCAATGAGAATCACAAACCTAGGGTATAAATTGCTGCCACCTAAATGAAAACTAGAGACTCTTGTGTTTATTTTTCTCAAAACCAAATTTTTGATTGTCAACAAAGTCATGAAGAATATGGATTCAAAGAAGGGTCTGTGATGCTATATCTTATCATTATTCACTATTTCTTTGGCAATGAGGTTTTCCAAATTAGATGAAAATAAAAGTTTTCCAAATTAGTAGGAAAAAGAATGAAATACAGTGAATTCCACTAGCCATGCTGGAAATGGACTACTATAAGCAGTGCAAATAGAATTCATAAGTAAATTTATGTTAAGTAAATGTCATGTTTTTTTATTTTTTTTGTTCTTCAAACTCATAAAAATTGAACTTTTTTATGAAAATCCCATCTAATTCAATGTTGAATTCTAAGTCCAATTGTTATGATTATTAAAATCATTAAGGAAATTTAGTTTATATTGTCAAAAACAAACAAATATACTAAAGACAAACATTTCAATTTACCAAAATGAATATATTACCTCAGATAATGTAAAATGATGTAGAAACTTCAAAATATCTTCTTCTATGTTGTCTACCATGCAGATTGGTGGGAAAAAGGTGATGGATCAAGAATAGATTGGTAGAATATGAAGTCAACTGGATAAAGCACTGAACCAGACAAACATAGGAGAATGTGGGCCTGAATCACAGGGTCAACCCTTATTTTTACCATTTCAAGGTAAAACCCATTTGGCGCTCGCCAAATATGTTCCTTTGAAAAGGAGAGACTTCAGAGAGAGGGAGTCAAAGTGGGAGAGAGGGGGTGGGAAGGAGAGACCTAAGAAAGTAGGGTGGGAGATAAGTGAGGCCTGACAGAGAGGGATTGTGACATAAGTGAGGCTTAATCCCTCAACCCTTAAACCCTAATCCATAGAGACAGAGAGAGGGAGGGAGAGGGAGTGGGAGGGAGACACCCGAGAGAGAAGGAGAGGGAGACAGAGTGAGAGAGAGGGGGTGGGAAAGAGATACCTAAGAGAGTAGGAGATAGAGGGAGTGAGAGATAGAGGGATGGGAGAGATATGAGGAGTGAGAGAGAGAGAGATACTTGAGAGATAGAGAGGGGGTGGAAGGGAGAGGGAGTACTCGGGGGAGAGGGAGTACTCAAGATAGAGGGATTTGAGAGAGATGGAGGGGGTGGGGGGAGATACATGAGATAGAGGGAGAGAGAGAGAGTGGGAGGGAGATGGGAGAGAGATAGATGGATTGAGTGAGTGAGAGAGAGACCTGAGAGAGGGAGAGGGGGCAGTATGGAGAGAATTGAAAGAGAGAGAGAGGGAAGGAGTGGGAGAGAGACAGAGGGAGGGAAGGTTAAGGGTAGAGGGTAGAGGGTTTAATGGTTTAGGGTTTAAGGGTTAAGGGTTTAGGGTTTAGGGTAGAGGGGAGAGAGATAGAGGGAGTGAGTGAGTGAATGAGAGACCTAAGATTCCCTCTCTAGTTCTCTCTACCTAGTTGTCCCTCTATACCTATTTCTCTCTCCTTACCTCTCTACTCTTTATCTCACCACTCTCTCCATCTCACTCCCCCTCCTTCCCTCTCTCCCTCCTATCCATCCCTCTCTCCTTCCCTCTCTACCTACCTCTCACTCCACTACCTACCACTCTCTCCCTCACCCATATTTCTCTCTTACTCTCTCCTTCCCTCTCTACTCTATATCTCTCCCCCCTTCCCTATCTAATCTATTTCTCTCTCTCCCCCTTCCTCTATCCCCTCATTTTCTCTCCTCTCACTCTCTCTCCCTCTCACACACACTCACCACAATCTCCTCATTTCCTCTCCCACCATCCCTCCACTCTCCACTTCTCTCTATCTATCATCTCTCTACATCTCCTTCCCTCTATATTTATCTTTATCTCCCCTCCCCCTCTCTTTACCCACTTCTCCCTCCATCACTATATCTCAACCATGTCTCCTCTCTCTCTCTCTCTCACACACACACACCTCTATCTCCTCCCTACTTGTCCCTCCCTCCCCTCTCTAATTATCTCTATCTCTCCTCTCTCTACATCTCCTACCCTCTCTACCTATATTTATCTCCCCTATCCCTTTTTTTACCTACCTCTCCCTTCATCACTCTGTATCTCACCTATGTTCCCCTACCTACCTAGGGTTGAGGTATTAAGGGTCAAGGGTTGATAAGAGGGTTGAGGGTTTAATTTATAGGGTAGAGGTTTTAAGGGTTGAGGGTTGAGGGTTGGGGGTTGAGTGTTGAGGGTTGAGGGTTGAGGGTTGAGGGTAGAGGGTAGAGGGTAGAGGGTTTAAGGGTCAAGGGATTAAGGGATTAAGTGTTGAGGGTTGAGGGATTAGGGTATAGAGTTTACTTGGGTTTAAGGGTTCAAGGTTTGAGGGTATAGGGTTGATGGTAGAGGGTATTGGGTTTAAAGTAGAGGGTATTGGTGTGAGGGTTGAGAGAGACTTGAGAGAGGGAGAGGGGGTAGCAGGAAGAGAATTGAGAGGGAGTGGGAGAGAGATAAAGAGTAGAGGGTAGAGGGTTTTAAGTGTTTAGGGTTTAGGGTTAAGGGTAGAGAGAGAGAGAGAGAGGTAGAGATGGAAAGAAGGTAGAGATATTGAGAGAGAGGAGGCAAGGACAGAGAGAGAAATATGTATAGAGGGAAAAATAGGTAGAGCCTTAAACCCTAATCCCTCAACCCACATACCCTCTTAATCCCTCAAGTTTTCAGGTTGCCATAACGAGTATTCAGATTTTTAGGTCCTAGCGCAATTGCTGGCACATTCAGCAACATATGACAGTGAGAATGCCTATGAATGTTTTGTTGAATATCCCTCAGGTTTTTCAGGTTGCCATAAGGAGTATTCAGATTTTCATATGATAGTAAGAATAATGAAATGCAGACTGATGAGATGAATATGAATCAGATTGAATACAATGATTTCCTGAAGGTTTTCAATGATAGTGCATATTGCAGGGTAGGTGGAATGGATAGTTTCCAAAGAAATCTAATGAGCTCTATTCAAAACAAAGTTTATGACAGAGGAAAGTGCAAGTTTTTCTTTTTGAGGTGGCCTGGGGCCATCCCTAATGGTTTAATTTTTTAAACCAAAGCAGGTATAGAGGATTAAGGATTCCCATTGCATGGACAATTCTTAGCAATGCCTCTTTAAAAAATTATCTTCCATGCACAGTAGTTTAGGGTTTTCCACTTCCCCATTTGCTCTATTTTCATATTATTCATATGTTAAGGGTTAAGGGTGTTAGAACTAAAATTTTCCACAAGAATTCCTAGGATTTTCCTATTATTTTCCATGAAAATCCATCAAAACCTTAAGATATTTTATTTATTCATGCCTTACATTTTCACTATCTTTCCCATAAAAGTCATTAACCACCTTCTACACTTTTCCCCCATTTATTTTCTTATATTTCATTACCTTCTCATAAAAAATTTAGCTTTACCACCATTCAAAAGGGCCAAAAAATAACTTGTAACCCTTACTGCCCCTTTCATTTTCACTCTATAAGTCTTTACCGCTTTACCGTGGCCTCCCACTAATGGGCTTGCGGTAGAGCGGTAGCAGTTTGAAACGGGCATGAAGTGTTTACTGCGCTACCGCACGCGGTCAATTCATTGACTATGGTAGCATGGTAAACCATTAGCAACCAATGAAGGTAGTGGCAAGAGGTTAAAGAAGGCAGTCAAGGTCCCACCGCGGTACCGCTAGTGGTCAAACCATATACTGCGGTAGCGCGGTGAACGGTAAGTCTTCAACGATGCGGCAGTCAAGACATCTTACCGCGGTACTGCAAAGGGTTATCTTAAAGACCATGGTGACCACGGTAAATAGGAGGAAATGGCTATCTGTCACACCGCAGTATTGTAACCATGAAAATGAAGACCGCGGTGCCTATGGTAAACTATTGGGAGAAGTGGCTAACAGTTACCACGGTACCGCCGATAGCAAATGCAAAGACCACGGTAAGGAACGATGGAGACCATGATGGTCAGCATGGGGCCGGGTAACGCCATACTGTAAGTAGAAAATTCAAAGCCCATGGTAGAGCGGGAAACACAAGGGAAGCCTCGGGAAAAGATATGTTAAGGGCGGTATAAGAAATAAAGTGAAAAATTAATAGTTGAAATATAGTCTAAATATTTGATTTGCCGATAAAGGCAATATAATCAAATATTTTTGCCATAAAATACAAACGGTCATAACCAGAAAATGAAGGGGCATGACTCTTCGATTATAATGTATAAATGATTTAAAAATCTATTGCAAAAAAAATAAAAATAAAAATTAGGATAGGATAGACTGTTGTAAGTACTATATTTTCAGAATGATGACATTCGAGGAGGCTATGTTGCATGTATGAATTTCAAGGAAGATAATGAAAAACGGTTAATTTGGTGATTTCATCCTGGCATCAGTTGTTTGTTGAATTCTTGTGATTATTTGATTGTCTCCAATCTGATGTTTCCTGATTGTTTAAATTGAAGTATCAATAATATATTTGATTTATCAGTACTCATTTGTTGTTTCTGTGTGATTTGGTTCATTGGATTCTTTAAAGAAGAATTAAAACTCCCTTCAATCAATTACAATAATTTGGGAATGTCATTTGGATCAATAAGAAGAATTAGATAGTTAGATTTGATATTCTGCCTCAAATAGGGTTTATCAAGTATATTCTTGCATGTTTATACCAGTTGTAAACTCATAATTATATGTCAAACAATTAGAGAACCTACTAGATAGAAACCATTCATTAAATGCGTTCATTTGACTCCGTTTTACCCAACAAGGGACAAGGTTTTAGGGTTCAGGGTTTAGGGTTAAGGGTAGAGGGGAGAGAGATTGACAGAGTGAGTAAGTGAGTGAGTGAGAGACCTAAGAGAGAGAGATGGGGTAGTCCAGGGAGAGTCTTGAGAGAGAGGGGGGATAAGGGAGAGTCTATATATCTCCCCTCCCTCTCTCTCTCAAGTCTCTCCCTCCTAGCCCCTCTCCCTCTCTCAATTCTCTCTCTGTCTCTCTCTCTCTCTCTGTCTCTCTCTCAGTCACTCCCTCTATCTCTATCCCCTCTATCCTTAACCCTAAACCCTTAACCCTTAAATATTGAACCCTCTACCCTCTACCCTTAACCATCCCACCCTCTTTCTTTCTCCAACTGCCTCTCCCTCTCTTAGGTCTCTCTCACTCACTCACTCCCTCTATCTTTCTCCCCTCTACCCTTAATCCTTAATCCTTTATCCTTAACCCTTAAAACCTAAACCATTAAACCCTTTTACCCTCTACCCTTAACCCTAAACCCTAAACCCTTAACCTTTAAACCCTAAACCCTCTACCCTATACCCTTAACCCTCCCTCCCTCTATCTCTCTCCAACACCCTACATTCCTCTCTCTCTCTCTCAACCCTCTCCCTCCTACTCCCTCTATCTCTCTCTCCTCTACCCTTAAGCCTAAACCCTAAACCCTTAAACCTTAAACCCTTTACCCTCTACCCTCCACCCTTAACCATGCCTCCCTCTATCTCTCTCCCACTACCTCCCTCTCTCTCTCAAGTATCTCCCTCCTAACCCCTCTCCCTCTTTTAGGTAGAGGGTAGAGGGGAGAGACAAAGGAAGTGACTAAAAGAGAGATACTTGAGAGAGATATGGAGGGAGTGGGAGAGAGATAGAGGGAGGGAGGGTAGAAGGTTTAAGGGTTTATGGTTTAGGGTTAAGGGTAGAGGAGAGAGAGAGAGACCTGAGAGAGGGAGAGGGGGTAGGAGGGAGAGTCTTGAGAGAGAGAGGGAGGGAGGGAGTGGGAGAGAGATAGAGGGTAGAGCGTAGATGTTTTAAGGGTATAGGGCTAAGGGTAGATGGAAGATACATAGGAGTGAGTTAGAGAGAGAGAGAAACTTGATAGAGCGAGAGGGTGTAGGAGGGAGATGGTTGAAGAGAGAGAGGGTAGAGGGGGGAGAGATAGAGGGAGTGACTTAGAAAGAGAGACTTGGAAGAGGGAGATGGGGTAGGAGGGAGAGACTTGAGAGAGAGAGGGTAGAAAGTTTAAGGGTTAAGGGTTTAGGGTTTAGGGTTTAGGTTTAAGGGTATACAGGGAAGAGATGGAGGGATCTAGTGAGAGAGAGAGAGAGGGAGGGAGTTAGAGAGAGATAGAGGATATAGGGTTAAGGGTAGAAGGGAGAGAGATAGGAATGAGTGAGTGAGTGAGTGAGAGACCTGAGAGAGGGAGAAGGGCAGGAGGGAGACAATTGAGAGAGAGATAGGAGGAGGAGTGAGAGAGAGATAAAGGCAGGGGGTTTAAGGGGTTTAGATTTTA